>VXBT01001855.1:276521-310523 GCA_013400235.1 Oriolus oriolus
AAACTGCCCCCAAACTGCCCCCAAACTTTCCTCACACTTCCCCCCAAACTGCCACCCAAACTGTCCCCAAACTGTCCCCAAACTGTCCCCAAACTGCCCCCAAACTGCCCCAGACACTGCCCCAGACACTGCCACACCGGGTCTGGGCTTGGGACCCTTCTGTGCAGCTCAACTGACTCTCACCCCCACTCACCTCAGTGAGTGACTGAAAATCACCTTGTTCCTGAAAATAATTGCCAGTTTTATCGCGAGGGGCAGGGACGCTGCGAACAGAAGTGCTGAGATTTCACTGATCTGAGCTTTCTTGCCTTGTGTTTAATATTGTCACCTAACCCAACAGCCAAGCCATGCTGCTTTTGTTGGAATCTCTAGTTCTTTTCCATAGAAGGTAAAAATTCCATTCCTGGGGAGATTTCTGCTCCCGTTTTGTTGTGAAATCATGGGTTTAGGAGCTGGGGGCCACGGCTGGGAAGGAAGGGCTGGCAGCAGTGTGTCATTCCTGGAGGGAGGAGGAGGTTTTCCAAAGGGAATGGCATTTGCCTGGTGACAAGATACAGAAAGGCAGGCAGAGAATCCATGGCCTGTGCCCTGTTCTGCCAAATGACTTTTACTGGCCCATGGACAAGTATTTGCTTGGAACACATTTTTAAGGAAATCAAGTGTCCGAAGAGATACAGAAGTCCACAAGAGCATTTAGACACCTGTCACCTGCTAGTTTTCATTCACGTTCCTGTATGTTTTTTGAAGAGCCATCAGGGTTTCAAGTCTCTTGTGTGGTGTCTGTATCTTTCAAGCCTAAATGGTTTTTGAGAGCTCTGAATTTTTCAAAGGTTGCAAATCTCTCCCATTCAAAACTAGATTTTCAGTGATGAGGGAAGGTGTTGCAAGTTGAATGCTAAGGCTCAGGGGTGTGGAGTGCTTTTAAACCCAGTCTCAGGAGACTGAATTTCAGAGGAGGTAAGTGTCTACAAGTTTTGATTTCTGGTAAGATTGTGAGTGCTCTGCACTTCTGAAATCCAGTCCTCTAAATGCCTCTGCCTTGGCTCCTTGCTCTGTGTAAGGGGAAGCAGGTCTGAGATCCGGGCTGGGTGGTTTTGCTTACAAAGCACTGCTGCACCGGTGCTTGCAGCGAGAAGCTTTGGGGCCCATTCATGGGGAATGAAAGGACAGGAAAAGCGGGCAGAGCTGCGCAGCAGCGGGGTCAGACAGCGGCTCCGAGGGCATCAGCTTTGGCCATCGGGGGAACGCGTCCCCTCTGCAGGGACAGCTTAGTCCAGGGGGTCAGGAGAGCTGACTGGCCAAACGTTATCTGCAGGCATTGTTTGTGGTTATGGCTTGGGATGGGTGAGGAGAAGGGCAGGAGGGGCACTGCAAAGGCCAGGCCTGGGGTAAATCGGCATTTACGGAGGGTTTTTACAGCAGTCACTCCCCTTGGCTCTGGCTGCAGGTACAACACAGACATGCTGATGGCAGCGCTCCTGCTCCGCCTGCTCCTGGCACCCCTGGGCCACTGCCACGAGGTGCCCTGGACATACAAAGGTAACGAGAAACGGGGCTGGTTTGGGGCTGCTGCTGCTGAAGAGGCTCCCTTCCCTTTTGTGCTGCAGAAGCCCCTTAGTGAGAGATCACAGAGCAGCTAATTTATTCCACTTTATTGATGTCTCTGTGTCTTGAAAGTGATTCTCCTCAATGTCACCTCTTTTTACTCCTTTGTGTGTTTAGGACACATTGTCGGGGTTGGCAGCACAACGAGGTTCAAACAATGGGGGAAATCTTCAGAATGTGTTAGAAGAAAAGCTGCCCTTTGGATGATCCTGCAAGGAAAAGCTTTAAATACTGCCTGCTTCTTATTTTATTCTCATATCCCAGGCAGTACAGAGCACTAAGAAGTACTTACTTAGGTATTTAGATTTTTTTGGTGAAATTTTATCTAAATTTCATTTGTGTCAGGGGGCTGTTTGCAGAGCTCACTGAAGTGAATGTTAATCCTTTTACAATCTTCAGTGGGCTAAACTAAAACAAAGGATATTGTTGAAGAGTTGCAATTGCTCTCTCCCTAGTTAAAAATAGCTAATTGCTGTCAGTTCCTGATCCTAAGCTGAGCCTTCCTGCCTGTTGCCCTGATCCTATTCACACACTGGTTAAGAAGCCAATTCCACACCTCTGGCAGCTGGGACCCGTTTAAATCCCCATTTCCATGTAAACACCGCTCCTCTTTCAGTGGAGGTTCAGTCTCCAGCGATCGCTGAGCTGCTGCTGCTGCAATGCAGGTTTCTTACTTTGCAGCACAGTTGTCTGCAGACACAATAATGTGTATTTTCACCCTGGGGAAGGCAAAGCAACTTTTTATGGCTGCAGCTCCTGGTGTCACAATAATTAGATTGGCATTTCCTGCTGGCAAACGAGGAGAGTTGTCTGGCTCCTGACTAAGAGCACTTCCCCCCCTGTCACCTGCCTTGCCTCCCCTCCAGGAGAAGGAGAGCTGGATGAGGAGCACTGGGGACAGCACTTCCCAGACTGTGCTGGCAAGCAGCAATCTCCAATCGACATCCAGAGGAGGAAAGTGAGGTACAACCCCCAGCTGCTGCAGCTGGAGCTCGGTGGTTACGATGGGCCCGTGCAGGGCCAGTTCAGGATGACCAACAATGGCCACTCTGGTAAGGCTGGGGCACTGCAGGAACACATTTCCTGGTTTAGCTGTGGAAATGCATTCACAGACAATGCCCTTCTCTTGAACTCACCTTACTTTGCTGTCTCACTTCGTTCTGCTCTCTTAGGTTTGCTGTTTTCCTCAATCACCTGGGAAAGCTCTCCAGAAATACATAAATAAACCAGACAAATAAAAGGCAGTTAGGTTTGTGCAAAGTACTTTCTCTGCTGGACATGAAAAGGGGATGAAATGCAGCTGGAGAATTCCAGATTGACCCTTTGCTTTAATGTGCTGTGAGGCAGCAGGTGGTGTTTGGGGCACACTGACTCCTCACTGCATTCAGAAAAATGCATCTTTTGGCCTGTGCGTTGATAAGAAGTGACAGGAACGGAACCTTTGCATCCAGGTTTGGTTGGATGTAGGTCACCCAGAGTACAACACAGAGGAGGATCCCTCCCTCACAGCCAGAGGATTGGTATTTTGGGGCTCAGGAAGGGAAACTGAAGCACAGCACTTGTTAAAAGCCTGGCCTTTGGCTGCACAGTTTCAGGGCAAGGCTTATAATTTAGGAGATCCCAGATTCCCCTGCTGCAATCTGTAATTCATTGCCTAAATAATTCATCAGCTGGTGCTGTTGGGGTAATGCCTTTGGACTACAGATGAGCAATGAGAGAATTTTCTGACGGCTGCAGCGGAGAGAGGATGAGTGGTTTTGGGAAGGTGTTGGGAACATAAAGCTGTTGGCTCTTGAATCCTGCACAAGAGCTCTTTCTTCCTCTCTGTAACAAGGAGAGATCCGGTGTGAGGGCAGGGCACCGGAGTGGCGAGAGACAAATGCCGGCAGAGGAAGACTCTTGTGATTGTGTTCCTGAAAATTGTAACTCCTTTTGTGCTACCACACAGACTCAGCGTTCAGCTCGAAGCTCTCCTGTCAGCACTACTGCCCTGCCTGCCTAGACATTAATTCTTGCAGGTTTAGCTTTTCTGACTGCATGTGTGTATTTGCCCATTCTTTTGTTAACTTCCCAACAATGATTTTCTGATGCGGGGCAGTTTCCTAAAGCACAAAGACAAACGACTGTCCCTATTCACAGCTCCTGTGAGTCAGGCTGGGTTTTTCTACTGGCTTCAGTCAGATGGGACAGGGCAGCAGAACCTCTCAGGGAAAACAGCAGATCTGAAAGGGACAGGCGAGGGATTTATCAGCAGGACTTTCCTTACAGGCTCCCAGAGCCAAACCCCAAATGTCTCACCTGGGAAACCAGGTTCATTTTCTCTGTAGCTGTGTTAGCACCAGGCTAAATCCCACCTGGTGAGGCCTGTTTGCTGTGGAGTGAGTCTGGGTGCTCTCTCACAGAGAGCCTTGGGTTAACAAAGCCTTTTGTATTTGCTCCTTTCTTTTCATTTTGAAGAGGGCTTTTCCTCCAGCTGGTAGCGAGGACAAGCACAGCTCTGAAAAATTAAAATGTCATCCATGTGTGCATCTTCCTCCAGGAGCAGATTTAACTGGGACCTCGAGTGTGCCCCTCATTAACTCAGCCTCCTCAGGGGCCAGAGCTGGGCAGCCGGGCTGGCAGTGCCCGCTGTCCCTGCAGGGCAGGGATGGACGGAGTCCAATCTGCAGAGCAGGAGTGCTGGGGAAGGCTCAGCTGCGCTCACTGCACGGCCCCAGCTGGTTCTCCACCGCCTGGCAGAGCCAGAGCAAAGCAGGAGTGAGGCACTGCCAGCTCAGAGCAGCCACGCTTCCCACTCACCTCCACGTGGGTGAAAAGCAGCAGCAAACCGGGCTGTTCCCTACCATCGTGCTTGCAGCAAGTATTTGCTTAGAATATCTTAGAGGAGCCTTAAGCTGGTTACAAACTCACAGTACCATTCCCTGGCGGTGTTTTGTAGAAAGTAGAAACCCTGGTGAGGTGCTCAAAGTAAATAACCCTCATTATGGAAGGCAGTCAGCAGGGAACTTAGGATAAAGGTAGATTTTTTTTATCCCTCCCACTCTAGACCCTTTGGGATATTACAAGGAAACATGCTTTCATCTTGTCTGTCTATAAACAGTTCACAAACAAAAGAAACTCCTCAGAAACCCCAGCTATGACTAATGAATAATATGGTGTGCTGCATTTTGCAAGGATAGTTGCTAGTTTTTATAACATGCTGGGGGCTTCCATTTAGATGAGGCAATTCTCCACTTTCACTCCTAGATTTATTAACATAATCTATGATTTGTGGCAGTGAATTAGCAGAAGACAAAGGGTTTGTGACTACTCCTTGGCAAGGAGAAGAAAAGAGGTTTTTCTCCACAAATCCTTCAAGCAATGACACAGCCTTTTCAAACCTGCAGGGCTCTCCCAGGATGGCTGGGCTTCGAAAATGCAGAGTGCAGAACACTGGGAATTGTGGTAACAGATGAGGCCACTCACTGTGTTGATTCCTATTCCCCTTTTCTGCCTTGGAAAGGAAGTGGTCAACAAATCTGTGCAAGATGTGTTGTGCTGGCTGAGAGCTGAGCATCAGAGCCTTTGGTTAGTGCCTAATGCCAAACCCGGAGCTGCTGGGGGAGAAGGAGCCTGCAGGCACTGCTGAGCGCCCAGTCCTGCCTGTGCCTGGTGTGCTGCACGAGCCTGAGCCCAGGAAAGGTTTTAAGCACACCCAGCTCTAAACTTCAGGGTTTTCCTTCCCATCCTGGGGTCGTGACTGTGCCCACTCACTTCAGGGGTGCCACTGGCACTGCAGGAACCACCACAGGGACGGGCAAGGCTGCACCCTCTGCTGTCTCCAACCCTGTTATTTTTCAGTTCAGATCGATTTGCCACCCACCATGAACATCTCCAGAGGGCTCCCAGGTGTCTACACAGCTGTCCAGATGCACCTGCACTGGGGTGGGCTGGACCTGGAGACCAGTGGCTCCGAGCACACCATCGATGGGATGAGATACTTGGCCGAGGTTCGGGTGGCGCAGGGGCCGTGGGGAGGGGGCTCTGGGCCTCTCACACTGGGAAATGGGAGCTGCACCCCACAGAGCCTGCAGGAAGCAGTGCAGAGGCTCGGGGGGAAGCGGGGCTCCCACAAGGGCGGGTGGTTGGTGCAGTGGGAGGGCTGAGCCTGATGGTGCTGGCACAGAAAGCTCCAAGAAAAGCCGGGGCAAGAGCACTCGTGTCCTTCAGAGCTGGAGCTGCTCCCCCACAGTCACCACAAACCTGTTAAACCAAAGGTCCTTTTGGCCTGGTGTGAGGCACAAGCAGCAGGAGTTGGGGTGGTGACTGTCCCTTCAGCCTGTCCCTCTAAACACCCAGAAGCCACCCATCCCATTTTGGTAAAAGACTCTCTCCCGACAGCTGCACATTGTCCACTACAACTCTGCCAACTACTCGAGCTTTGAGGAAGCCAAGGACAAGCCCCAGGGGCTGGCTGTGCTGGCCTTCCTGTACACGGTAGGTGTGACCCCGGGCTGGGGACAGGGGGCACTGGCTGTGCTCAAACCTCCCTCAGGCACGAGCAGCTCGTGCCGGGTTTGTACAGCTGTCCCAAGAGATGGTGTCTGACACCTCTTCAGGAAGCTGTGCTGCTTCCCCTGGGCCATCTGGGCTCCACAAGCACCAGCCAATACCCCTTGGGAGCCCCAGAAAACTGCCTCATAACTAGTATTTTATATATATATATATATAAAAGAATATCAGGTGTGGCAGCTGGGGTTTCCCTGCTGTGCCTCCAAGCCTTGCTCTGCTTTGCCAGTGGGAGCACTTGGTTCAGTGTGGATTTAAAAGTAGTAAAAAAGAATCTTGTTCACTGTTCTGCCCAAGCTGTACAAACCTGACCATGCCTGGCATTGTCCAGCCTATCAGGAGATCGGTGGTGGTGTTTGTTTTCTGTGTCTCCCAGTTAATTAATTAGCCCCCGCAGCTGATTAGCAGTGAGAAGGACAGGCAGGTCCCTCACCTTTTGATCGAGTGTCTGTGCTGTGTTTAGGATGGGCACTTTGAGAACACCTACTACAGCGAGTTCATTTCCAAGCTGGCGAGAATCAGGTTTGCAGGTAAGGCCTGGGAGCGCCTTTCCTTGTCCCTGGCACTCTCACAGCCCGTGTGTACACCCTGGGGCTGGCAACATCCTCAGCCCAGCCCAGCCCAGGGCCTGGGGAAGGTGCTCAGGGCAGCAATAAATACAGCCTGGAGGTCTGTGCAATGCCCTGCAGCACCAAATACCAGCTTCCTGCAGCCTGCACACCCACCAATGCCTCCTGGGAGCACCCCAGGGACTGGCAGAGCACAGAGAGCAGCTGCCACCACCCCCAGGACCCAGATATCTCCGACTGACAGACCACAGAGCCAGAAAGGGCCATTCATTCCTCTCCATCTCCATCCAGTTCCACCAAAGGGCTAATGAGCCAGTGCTCTGGGCAGAGGGGTTTGCCAGCCCCAGCCCTAAGAGCACTTTCACCTCTTTCTTCCCTCCCCATTAACTTCTAATATCATCTCTGCTTCCTGTTGAGGTCAATCAACATCACTCAGTTCTCTGGACGTTCCAAGCCATGCTGCCAGAAAACCTCGCCCACTTCTACAGGTACCAGGGCTCCCTGACCACCCCGCCGTGCTCCGAGAGCGTCATCTGGACCATCTTCCACTCCCCAATCGTCCTGTCACACACACAGGTCAGTGCTGGCTGTCACCAGCTTCTCCTCCCTGCACACGTTTCCTTTCCTGTCCTCCAGGGACCTTGGGAACAGAAGAGCTCTGAGGGCATCTCTCATACAGAGCTTTTGGGATGGATTCCTGAGCAACTGGAATTACAGGTGGCTGTGATTCTACATCACAGCAGGGTCAGGCAGCGTAGCGGGTGACCCAAGGTCTGGTGACTGATAACAAAACTCTCTGCTCAGTTAAGCTCAGCCCCACTGAAGCACTATAAAAAGGAAGAGACCAGTGAAAATTAACAAGGCAAAAACTACTGCAAGAGAGTCCCCCTGAAAGAAAACCCAAAAAAGAGCCATTCATAACATTAAAATAATTACAGTATAATTTGCAGATTATAGAAGGTGTTTCAGGGTTTTTCCTTGTCTAGACTTATACTGAAAGTAATGCTTTTAAGTTAATAAATAATAAAGAAGCATCAGAAACATTTTCTTCCAGGAGAAGAACAAGACAAAACTGAGACCACAGTAGTGGGGGATCACAGTGTGCTCTCTTTGAAAAAGAAATACTCTTTTTAGCAGGGAAGGCTGGAAAGCACTTGTGAGAAAGGTACAGAATAGCAGCAAAATCTCCATCCATGCATATCATCAGGCAGGTGTTCAGAACTCCCCCCAGGCCAAATGCCTTTATCATGAATTAGCAGATAAGAGCCCTGAGTTCTGCTCCTTTCCCTCGGCTGCTGCTCAGCAAGAGACCCTGAGGATTCCTCTCTAACGAGTTGCTCAGTCTAATCCTGAGCTGCAGGATGGGCACTGCAGTTCCAGCAGAGCTGCTGTCCCCATGCCCTGTGTGATGTCCCTGTCCCATTCTGCACTGCAGTTCCAGCACAGCTGCTGTCCCCCTGCCCTGTGTGATGTCCCTGTCCCATTCTGCACTGCAGTTCCAGCACAGCTGCTGTCCCCATGCCCTCTGTGATGTCCCTGTCCCATTCTGCACTGCAGTTCCAGCACAGCTGCTGTCCCTGTGCCCTCTGTGATGTCCCTGTCCCATTCTGCACTGCAGTTCCAGCACAGCTGCTGTCCCCCTGCCCTGTGTGATGTCCCTGTCCCGTCCCCAGATCCGGCTCCTGGAGAACTCCTTGCTGGACTGGCACAACCGCACGCTGCGCAACGACTACCGGCACGTGCAGCCGCTGCAGGGCCGCGTGGTGGAGGCCTCCTTCCGAGCCCACCGCGCCCAGGGTAAGGGCCACAGGAGCCAGCACTCCTGGGAGGGACAAGCAGCCACGGGGAAGGAGTTAAACTGCAGATCATTGTGGTTGGATGTGCTGGAATCCCCCATCCCGGGAGCAGCAGTGTCCCTGCTGGGGCAGGGGTGTCCCTGTGCCTCCCTGCCCGCACCCAGGTGTGTGCCAGCCCTGCCTTTTGAGTGTCACACACCTGCAGGGCCGCTGGTGCTGCCTGGCACCGCGTCAGGGCCCTCAGCTCAGGTGTGCCTGGTGCTTGGACCGTGTGGGAACAGCTCTGGCTGAGCAGCCAGGCACCACACAGAGGAGAGAAGCTGCATTTTAGAGCAAAGATTTTGCTCAAACTAGAAAATGTACCACGTGTAGGTCCCAGCCTTCTCTAAGTTCAGCTGTCTGATTGCTCCAGCACAGTGTCACCCCGAGGAATTCACCCTAAGGCTGGACCAAATCCAGATGCAGCTCCAAGACATGAGGACAGAGTTGCTGAATGGACTGAGCCACACAGGTGAGAAACACGGGCTGAGTCCAGCTTACCTTGTGAGGATGAGGAGCCCGTGCCCCGCTGACTGTGGAGGCCTAAATCATTGACAGGTTTGGTACTGACACTCACAGGTAGGATTTTGTCCCATATCTGGGCCTGCTGATGGGAATCCTTCACCTACAGCATCCTCAAGGCCAGCCCTAACCCAGCTACTCCCACAGCAGCTGCAGCTTTGTCCTGCCACAGGGGAGCACATTTTTACAGACAGTGAGAAATTTCAGCTCACGGTTCCCCCAGGATAAACAGTCATCACCTCTATTCTACACAACATGAGAAAAGAGGAGGAAGGAGGAAAAAAAGTGATTTTCCCAAACATTTGGGTGGGGGAGCTCAGCTCAGCTTTTCATCATTCCAAGCCCCTTCCCTGCTGGCACAACACACACCAGTAACTGGAGAGCTCAGACTACACAGCCCTCAGTTCTGTGGGTGTATTCTCCAGGATTTGGGCTTATTTACAGGAAATGTCAGTGCTGGCTTTTGGTTATTTCAGGTACGAAATCCAGCACTTTTCCAGCTTTCTACTTCCCCGCGGAAAACATTGAGAGCTTTGTGGAGGTTCATCCCCTCCGTGCTGTGTCCCTCCAAGCCTTCACCCTGTGTTTCTGGAGCAGAGCCCAGCCCGCCGGCAGCCAGACCATCCTGTCCTACTCCACTGGGGAGAGTGACCACGAGCTGCTGGTGAGCGTGGGCACAGAGCTGGGGCTGTGGATCGGAGGCCACTTCCTGAGCTTCCCTCTGCAGCACGAGGCCCAGGACTGGCTGCACCACTGCGTGAGCTGGGGCTCCCAGGCGGGAACGGCCAGCCTGTGGCTGAACGGAGCAGCCAGCAGAGCAAAGAGCGTGCAGAAGGGGTACGTGAGCCGGGCTGGGGGCACGCTCATCCTCGGCAAAGACAGGGACACTCTGCTGGGGACCTTCTCCAATGGCTTTGCGGGGTGGCTGACGCAGGTGAACCTGTGGAGCCGAGTCCTCAGCGCCGCGGAGGTTCGGGCGCTGGCGCTGTGCAAGCCAGGGCAGCTCAGGGGGGACGTCATAGCCTGGGGACAGACCCCCATGGCCCTGCTCGGGGGGGTGCTGCTGCAGCCTGACACCAGCTGCCACTGAGCCCAGCCTCTGTTTTCCTTAAGGCATCGGGAGAATCCGAGCTGTTTGTTGGGAAAACTGAGAAAAACTGAGATTGTTGGCTTGGTTCTGCTCCTGCTTTGTACAGGCTCACTTTGCACCTGCTGGTGCTCTGGGGTGTTTTTCCGAGAGAACAAAGCCTCCATCAGTGAGATAAAGGCAAAGAACTGCAGACTTTGGCACAGTCCAGCACCCTGGGTTGTTACATCCCTGCCAAGGGGTTGATTTAGATCCCCACACATGGATCTTTCTTCAGCCAAAGAGCTGCTCTCTGGTCAAAGGCACCACTTTCTCAAATAAAATTTCTCTCCCATCCTTCACCCAGTCTCAGTTTCTCACCATCCTCCCTGCTTGTCCCTCCTGTTTGTCACCACCAACTCACCACCTCTTCCCTTGCAGTCGTATCCCACAGGAGGGGGGATGTAAAGCCCTGGCAGGACAGTCCTAGGACAGGTCCTGTGCAGTCCCTGAGCCTTGGCTGGTGACAAAACTTTGCCTTCTTTTCTGTAGTGGATGTAGAGACAGAGCATAGGAACAGCTCCTTTTCCAACACTGACGTATCACAAATTTGAGGGCAGGGATATATATATATATATATATAAAAACTGATTTTCTAAGGTTAAAGTAAATCATGTGAAGGATTCTCCAACAACCACAAAAAAATCTGTGCCAGGCTGTTCAACAATTCTGCTTTTTTCAAAACAGAGGGCAGCACACTGGTATAACAAATTAAATTTAATTTCCCCTTGCTGGACCCTCAAACACAGAAGTGACAGTTCCTCAGAGGAATTCAGTGCACTCCTTGCACACGACTGGGTTGGCTTGTGTCCCCTGGGATGTGTCAGTCAGGACACCAGGGACACAGATCACCTCGGGTCATCGGCTGCTTGGTCACAGAGCTGAGCTGGCTGAGGACGTTTCCCTTTCCTTGGGACAAGAGGAGGACTTGGCAGTGGCAGGTTTGCGGCTGGATTTGACTTTAAATGTCTTTTCCAGCCTTAACAGTTCCGTGATTCTCAGATCAGCATCAAAGGAGGAATCCCTGTATTTGTTTTCCTGCTGAACAGATCCTGTCAGGCCAAACACAGCTGGGTTACATCTCACTGCTGGAGAGTGCTGTTTTCTCTTCCTGCTTGCCTACGGGAGAGGAATCTTGAAGCTCTTTGCTTTCCTGAATCTCCACTTTGTTCCTCTTGGCCATGATCCTGTTGATTTCCATGAAGGTTTTATTCTTGGTCTCCGGAACAATAAAGAAGATGTAAATCATGGTGGCGAGGCAGATGGCACAGAAGATGAGGAAGCTGTAGGGCCCCAGCCCAGCCTAGGGCAGTGACAGGAGAGAGCAGGGATCAGGGTGACATTCCAGCTGGGAATTACCTGCTCTGGACATGCTGAGCCCTGTGCTGGCTATGGAAAATGCAGCTCATAGTTTAAGCTGAACTACTCAAAGTTGGGGTGGGTCTCGATTCTGTCTTCTCAAACCACCCCCACGGGTTTATTGGAAACTTAACTGGGAAAGGAGGGTGAGGGTCTGCTCCAGAAATCAAACTGAGCCCAGCAGCTGCCTTTGCACAGGTTAAAGTCAGGGACTGCAGCAGTTTATGGGTCACTTGCTGGGGGCAGCGTGAACTGGGCACCCAGATTTCAGAAGCTAAAACTGTCTCCCCAAGGCACATCCTGCAGTGGAAGATGGGAAAATTGCCATCTTTTCCATGCTCCTGAGCTCAGGATGAGACATTTACCTGGCAAAGAAACTGCTTTCTTTTAAAGCCTGTGCAACAGCCAGGTGTGATGAGAAAATGCTGATGAACATCAGTCTCTTGCCCTTAACACAATCCCACACACAGCTTCTGGGAGCCAACAAGTGCATTTACAGCTCCTCAGAGCCTCTCTGCAAGAGCACAGGGGTGAAGAGGCCGATTTTCAGGCGAGGTTTGCTCTGTGGTTGGTTCTTACCTCCATGTAGAGGAACACCAGCCCCACGGTGAAGTTGCTCAGCCAGTGCACAGAGCCCCCCACCATGAACGCCGCGGGCCGGGACGACTGCAGGAACATCTCCGTGATCATCACCGCAGGAATGGGACCTGCAAGGCAGCTGCAGGTGAGGAGATCCCAAAGGCAACCCCCTCACTCACTTGGAATTCCTGATCAGACTGCTCATTTCAGTGGCAGACAGTGGTTTCTAGCTACCAGTGTTTAGAAGCACCCAGTATATCAAACAAGGATTAGATTCAAAGAAAACAACGGGGCAATTGAATGGCTTGCACGGGGCATGGCCACACAGAGATGAAATTCAGCCTCCCTGGATGAGCTCCACAAAGGTTTTGGGTTGAAATGGAACACAACCCTTGGCTTTACCCGGCTCGTGGGGGAGTCTGGGTGGGCTTTGGGTACTTACTGGGGCCAATGGCGTGTCCAATGATGTAGATAATGACACAGGCTATGCTGAGGTAGGACATCCAGGGGATAGTGGTCTGCAGGGATTGAATCACAGGTTAGATGGGGTTCCTGTCTGAACATCACCAGCACACTCCAGGCACTATTCCCAGTGAGATCTGAAGGCAGTGCCCGCCTCCAGTGCCAGCTGTGTCCATAATTAGACACAGAAATCCCAGCCTGGGTATGATCCTTGCTGCCAAAGGGATGCAGCAAAGGGACTACAAATGTGACATCTGGAGGGAGCATTCAGGCAAGCAGGGTCACAGCTTTTCCTGGCTTCACTCTCGGTAGATATACAGGTACAGAGACCTTCCATACTGTCCCCTCCTCCCCAGGGTGTAGAAGCATCCTCAAAACATTCCAATGGCCTGCTCCCTGGGAATTCCAGGAATCATGGGTGGGACCACCTGAGCCATTCAGACACACCTGGAGATTGAGGGCCAGAGTTAACACTGCACAGGAGGAAGAGCACAGCACAAAGCCAGCCAGGAGAAGGATCCTCCTCCCCAGGGATTCCACAATGAAAACCTGGAAGAGACAGGAGAGAGGTGACACCAGGGGCTCAGCACTTGCTGCAGATGTTTTCACCCAAGGGCACCGCGCGGCATCTCTCATGGAAAGCATCTCCCAGCAAACAACTCTCTGGTGGAAGGTCTTGGGATGAGACGATCTTTAAGGTCCCTTCTGACCCAAACCATTCTGTGACTGTAGGGTTCCACGAGCACAACCCAGTTTAAACAGGGGCAGGGGGGACTGCACAAGCCTGCACTCGGAGAGCCCCAACACAAACTCACAGCAAGCAGAGTCATGACGACGTTGATGGCACCTATGGACACCGTGACGTACTGAATGCTGTTGCTGTCCACTCCTGCCGACTCGAAGATTCTGTCTGCGTAGTAGAAGACCTGCAGCAGAACCACAGCTGTGCTTGTACGTGGCCAGAGGCAGAACATGGCAATCCCTTTTTGGCTGCTTTAAATCCCAGCACTGGTGCACAGGAGCCTGAGGACTGAATTAGTCCCTTTCTGGAGACACTGGTGTTTGGATCTGGGCACAAGCACTTTACCCTAAAAACGTTCCAATCATCCTTGACAGGGCAGCTTGGCCCTGTACCTCGTCCATGGATTTGGTACTGGCCAGGGTCAACCCACCCCAGTGGGACACTGAGTGTGTCCTGGGTGAAGGGGCACTCCCAGGTTTTCTCTCCTGTGTCAGCACAGCCCCCATCACCCCCACTGCAGTCCCAGCCCTTTGTTTGTACCCCCCTGGCCTTCCCCACTCACCCCGTTGACCCCCGAGAGCTGCTGGCCCATCATCATGACGATGATGGAGATGAGCTGCCACCTCAGGCCCCTGAAGGTGCACAGGCTGAGCACAGAGAACTGCCCCTCCTCCTTCTCTGACCGGTCCTCTTGGTACATCTCCTCTATCTCGTCATCCACGTCCTCCCAGCCCCTCAGCCTCTGCAGAGCTGGTGGGGAGAGCACGGTGAGTTGTGAGCCCCGGGCTTACAGAGAGCTCTCCTGCTTCAGACCAAGACAGAGCAATGTGTGACCCTGGGCAGCAGAGCTGGGCACCTGGGGACCCACACACGCAGGGAAAGGAGCAGTGTTCCAAGAGTTCCACCCCCCACAACACGTCAGCGGAGGATTTCACGCTCTCTTGCTGCCAGCCACGTCCCACAGCCAGATGCAGCCCACCCCAGCTCCCCTGCCATGGAAGGATGGGCTGTACCTCTCCGTGCTTGCTCTTCGTTGCCCTTTTGGAGGAGCAGGTACCTGGGGCTCTCGGGGAAAAAGGGCAATGTCAGGAGCTGAAGCAGGGACGGGATCCCAGTGAGCCCCAGCATCACAGGCCACCCTGCAGCAAGGACACGAGACATCAGCTGAGAGAAATCCTCCCCCTGTGGAGCCCACAGAGAGGTCCTGAGCCAGAGCTTTACCTTTAGCATTGCCAAGGATGCTGTTGAGACCGAGGATCTGAGCTGCAAGGATGCCAACGGTGATGAAGAGCTGCGGGACCACCCCAATAGCACCTCTCAGGTTTTTGGGGGACATTTCTCCAAGGAACATGGGAACCACATTGGAAGCCAGACCTAGCAGTTAAGAGAGCAATGTCAGACATGCAGCTCTGATTTCCCATGGGGAACAAAAGAGATTCCTGGTGAACCACAGGACATGCAGAAACTTCACCTCAAACCCTTCTGCTTTGAGTGCCTGGATTACCAGCTGCTGGGCAGCAAAGTGTTTTTGGAGTCTGACAGGGTTAGCAGGAGCCTGCCTTGCCTACAGAGCCAGCAGATGATCTGGGGTTTCTCAGTGTTCATCCTCCTAAAAGCAGCTTTCTCCCAGCAGGGTCTGCCAGGAGCAGCACAAGACACACAAAGAAAAATTGTGCTGCTTCAGGTTTGGAAGCAAACTCCAAGTGTAAGAGGGGAACTTTCGCTTCCTCTGAAACAAGAAGAGAAATCGGTATCCAAACACGCTGGTGTGAAAGTGGAAGGAAATGACTTTGTGTCGGCTTTTGAAGACTCCCTGCTCAGTAATGCAGTGCTGAGAGCCTTGCTGGTCCGAGGTGTCTCGCAGGTGGCTTGCTGGAATAGGTGTTTATGCTCTAATAAGGACACCAGGGACATGGGTTATTTTGAGGAACACTGTAGGGCTGCCCACAGTGACCCCAGCCAGCTGCCAGCTCCTGTGCTTACGCTGTAAATCCTGGCAGCCCCCAGGTTCCTGGAATCAAATGACCACAGCAGACTCTTATCTGACATTTCTAGAGTTCCTAGGCTTCAGGAGCCGGGGGTTACAGTGGTGATCAGGCTGATACTTGAAAGCTAAAAGGCCTAAAAGGCACAGAAACAAGTGCCACCAGTGCTGGGGGGTGACAATCAGATCCTCCCAGATCCTCCCCAGGCACAACGTCCACAGTTTAGGCGAGGTCAGCGTGAGAAGGATGAGCCAGGGCAGCCAGGCTGGATTTGTTTGTGGGTTATAAATAACTGGAAAGAAGGATCACATTTACCAAGACCCTTAGCATTTATTCCAAGCTCCAGTGCTGAGAGGAGCTGCCAGGTTTAAGAGAGCCAAAAGCCAAAATAAAACCTTTGGACTAAAAAAAAAAGGAAAACAAGAAACTGGCTTGGGAAAGCAACTTGATCTGTACATGCAGCAATTACAATTGGTGAGCTAAGGCAGGAAATTTATCTTTACAAGCTATCCCAGCTCGTTAACAAACCACAGTGTGCCAGTCTCGACAGCCCAAAGCCAATTAATTGAGCCTAAATGCTCTTAGGACCCTTATAGACCTGGCTCTGCTGGGGTACCCAGCATGGTTCTGTTTGTCCCCTGTTACTGCAGCTCCAATAAAGCCACTTACACCAGCAACACACAGATATCCTTGGCTTCCCTCTACCTCTGCAGGAAATCCAGTGGCTCTGAGCCCTTTGCTCTCCCTTTTAACATTTCTTTTCTCCTGCAGGAAGAACAGTCAGTTCCAGGACTGGATTATTGGATCTGGCAATGATTTTGATGGATTATTCTGGTTATGTTAAAAAGGGAAAAAGTAGACTATCTGCTTTAAGTTGTCTGGGAGAACAGATTATCCTCAGCAGGTTTGCTGGCTGTGGGGGCTGCAGTGCCCAGCAGATGTTTATTGCTGCATTTGCAGACACACATCTCCTCCCTGCAGCTTCAATTCCAGTCCCAGGGCCATTATCTCCCAAAGATCCTTAGTACTTCTGCACCACTGCTAAAGTACAGCCTTGTCATGCAGATTCTGAAGTGTGCTACCTGTGAAAGCATCTGCTGGGGGAATAAAACACCTTTACACAGCCCAGGGAATATTTACTGCTCTCCCTTTACCATCCACTTACCAGCAAATATTCCCATGATAACACGGGAGAGGATGATTACTTCAAAGGTTTTTGCTAGCTCTGAGGTTCCCATAAGGATTGCAGCAGCGATGGAGAAGAGGTTATTTATCAGCAAAGTGCCCTTTCTGCAAAGTAACAGAGGAGACAGAGTCAGCAGGGTGTTTCTGAGCTGCAGATAGATCCCCTCTGTGTCATGCTGTCCAAAGCTCAAATGAATCATCATCCCAAGCACTGAGCAAAGAGAAAATGGCAATTGTCACGTTTTTCCTGCAGGCAGTGAAGGCTTCCAGAAAGAAGTGAAGTTTCTCAGGAAACCTGAGCAGCAGAAGCTGGGCCTGATCTGGGATCCCAGGACTTTCCTCCCTGCTCTGCCTGGCTCAGTGCCCAGCTCACAGCCTGGCCCTGGCCATACCAGAACCACATAAATTCCTCTGCACTGGGGAGACCACGCTCGAGGCTGAGCCCAGCAATTCACCCTTATCCCACCCGCTTCAGCCTCAAGGGGTGTGTGGCAATCTCGGGCTCCCGAAGGGCTGGGCAAGGCGGGGTCACCGTGGGATGAGCCTCATCTGATCCCAAAGCGCGGGGCAGGACCCCGCACGGCTCTCACCTACCGGCCACAGTTGTTGACCATAGGCCACACCATGAGGGAGCCAAACAGGCCACCCAGGGGGAACATGGACACCGTGAGCGACCAGAGCAGCGTCTGGAAGCCGCTGTCCATGGGCGTTCCGGTCCTGTCCAGGTAGGTTCTGTTGTAAAAGTCTTGCATGTACTGCAACGAAACACAAAGCACGCTTAGAACAATAAACGCAACTTCTTGCTGTACAGGCCAGATAACAACAAATGCCATAAAGCTCTAAACAACTGCCCTGATAAAAACCAGACTGGGTGAGCTGGGAAAGGAATGCAAGAGAGGGATGGAGAAGCCTGGGGTGGATACCTGTTCCTGCAGCTGTCCTGCCCTGTAGGACGTGCCTGGTTCCCAGAGGGGGAGGCACCCCATAGCTCATCTGTCCCGGGCATCAAGAGGGCCCAAGGCCCTGCCCACAAACTCCCCCCCAGGACATTTAATGCAAGTCATGCTGCATCTGCCCTGCCCTGCTCTGACCTTGCTCTGCTCTGACCCTGCTCCCAAGCCCAACGCACCGGGGCAGGAGAGTTGATCACAGACACGTTGTAGCCGTACTGGAAGGAAGATCCAAATGCAGAAATCAGAGCTACCAGGGCCAGGGAGAGTGTCATTTTCTGCAGAGGGGAAAGAAAAAAAACCATAACCATCACCTTAGAAGTGGGTCTGGCTTTTAGGCATTAATAACATTCAGTAAAAACAAAGAAATACCCAAAGTCTTGCTTTCTGTGTTTTTCCCTTCATTTTACTGCACTACAAAAGCCCAATGGGTTGTTTTCATTACAACTCATTTTGTTCTGCTTGATATGCCCACAGTCATTACAGTAATTCACTCTGCTTTGCTGGTATTGATGAATCATTCAGATGATTAATTTTTTTCAAGTTATCATTCCTAAAACACCACCCTGCAGGGAAAAGGTTGTTTGCAATTATTCTTTTTCCAACGTGCAAATTGGGTAGTGGAATAACACAGGATATTGGCACAGGAAAGCTTTAAAAAGAAGTGATTTTCGCATCAAGTGGCAAAATCCCTTTCCTGTTCGCTTTTCTTCCTCTGCGTTTTGGGATAGAGCTATTTGTGGATCTAACTGATTGCCACTGAAGCCAATTAGAACTTATCCAAGCAGCTCACGGAGGCCTTGGATGAGGGGCACAAGAGCTGCACTTTGCACTTGAGCCGAGGAGGGCAATCACCATCTGGAGCGGGATCAAACACCCTGCTGTGGGCACGCATCCCCAGCGTTACAAACAGCTCCAACAACTCGCTTTGCGCCACAGTTTAGCTGCTGTTCAGCCCCCAGGCTGTGTTGACAGAGCTGGGTTGTTGGGGCTCTGTTTGGCCGGGTTTTATAGCTCGCTAATGCATCTCATTGCTGCTACATCAATAAAGCCATTTTTCATTTTCATCTCGTTTGCTGCCACCATCACCAGCCTTAATGACTGCGAGGTTTTCCGTCCCAGCACTCAGCTCAGGTCCCACGTGAGGGCTCTGTCATTTCCCTGGCTGAACATTTGACCAAAAAGCTGCTGGTGGCTCTTGCTGTGCCTCAGAACCTCTGGCAGTTCAGCTCCAGGGATCTGCAGTTTAAGGTGTTACAGGAGATCGAAATTCAAGTTGATCTCAGACAGAGGATCAGGAGGAAGCTGAGGCTTCCAGGTCCATTTTCTGGGAGTACACTGCTGACATTCTCTCATTGGTGATGAAAAGCAGCTGCCTCACTCTCATTAACCAAATCCCAGGAGCTCAAAAGAGCCACTGGTGTTAATTATTGACATCCAGCACTCTCAGGAAAACCTTTGGCATTCCCCAGCATCGCGTTGTGCAAGACTCCCCAAACGCTGCTGTGAAAGGCAGCCCCATCCAGGAGCACCTGCAGCCTAAAACTGATTAGAAAGTAGGAAAGAAAACTCACACACAGAGGGGGAAAGTGACACAGAAGTTACAGGGTAGGAGAGCTGCAAACAATCACGAGACTCGGTGCAACACAGACAGACACAAACTGGGTTCAAGAACAGAAACATCTCTGCCCTCCCTGTGAGTATCTCAGCCCAAAACATCACAGTCTTTTCCTCTCTTTACAGGTACCCACAGATCTCCAGTGCTTGTTCTGTATCCCTGTGGGAGACTCGGGTTGGAAGCAGGCAGCCCCCATACTCACCCCCTTTGCACCTCTGCTGCCCTCGGAGCCCTCCTGCTTCTTTCCTTTCAGCTTCATTTTGGTGTGTGAGTCTCAGATGCTCAGCACAGGTTCTTCCAGCCAAGGCAGCCACGGCAGGGGATGGAAACGCCCTGCACAGAAAAACTCCTTCTGTGACTCTTCCAAACACATCCAATCACCAGCAGGCACTACCAGCCGGGGCAAGGCACTGAGGCTCATCATCCCCTTCCTCTGCCTGACTCTTCTCCCATGTCTTCAGTTTAGTTTTCTTTCAAGTCTGTTGCCAGTGTCAGATGCTCTTTTACCAGATCCTGTCTCAAACAGAGGTGCTGCCCAGTTCCAGGGGGCACAGGCTCATCTCTCCAAGCAGAAGGGGCAGACTTATCACCAAAGTCGCTAAAATGAGCCGATTTCCCCCGATATCTCTGCATGGACAAGCTGAGCCTACAGAGCTGCAGCTCCGGGGCAGCTGTGGATGGTACAGCTGGAGATGTTGCCGAGCAACTGCAGCATCGGGGAACACGGGGAGCAGCCCTGGCAACAGGGAGGGTGTTTGCTCCGAGCCGCAGCACCGCCGCTGAACCCCATCACCCCCTGCAGCCACAAACCCACACCTGCTCCCGTCCTACCTGGCACGGAGCAGCTGGCTCAGGCACTCCTGCACTCCTCAGAGCTGATCCTCCAGAGCTGGGGCTTTGACAGCGTCTCCTCCAAAGCACTTGGGCTCTTTTCCCTCCCCAGGCAAAAGGTGCCCCACGTGCTGCTGGCTCCGTATGACCCTCCTCTGTTACGGGATCGCGGTAAAAGCCCAGGACCTCGTTAATCATCCACTACAACTCCTGGGGTTTATCAGAGACACGCGAAGTTCACAGACGTCCCGAGCAGCCGGAGAAACTAGAACCAAACCTTCTGTTTATTGCTCTGTCTATCTTTACCAGCCAGCTCAAAAAAAGGCATCCTCTTGAGCAACAGCTCTCTCCCACGTGTCCTGCACGTGTTCCCTAGCTGGCTGCAGCATTCCTTCCCGCACATGGAAGCATCATGCCCCAAAGCAGGAAGAGGAACAGAGCCCTGCTGCTCTCAGCGTAGTGGAATTTAGTCCCCGGACTTCTTGGCACTTCTCTTTTATTGCGTTTATTTTCAGTGAGCAGCCTGGAGGATGCTGCTCCCAGGTGTCTCGATGGGGATCACACCTCAAGGACGCTCCTGCATCACAGCTGCTCTCAGCACCTCCTGTTGTCCTCACCTTTACGGATCTTCAGCCAAGAGGGAAAATTCTGCTCCAGAGGTGGGGAAAGTGCAAAGAGGACAAATTTCTGTCATGGAATTCCAGTTCTTTAAAGACAGAATCAAGCTCTGGGAGCTCTGGGCAGAATGACAGCTCCTCTGACACTCAGTAAATACAGGGAAGGGGAATTCTCTACCATGGTCTTTAAACTCTGTTCCTGAACTTGAAGAAATAATCTCAAACTATACAGGAATCAAAGAGACCACATATGTTTGTCATAAAAAACCCTTCATCAGAGTAAATATTTGCTTATGGCAGCGGAACAGTTTGAATATTTTCCAAACACAGCAAGAGTCTGGTAACAAGATCTGTAAGGCTGTAACTGGCACTGGGATGATGTTGGAAGAGGTCGATGAAGGGAGACAGGATAATAAATCCGCTTCTTGGATTTTCGAAGCAGTTGCAGGGGTGTGACATCTTCAGCAGCTGGGATCCTGTTGGACTTGGGCAAAGGACAGAGCCGGGAACAAGCAAAGAGCTGACTTTACGGGCATTTTACAAGCGCATTTTCCATCTCAGCTGCAGCACATGTCAAGGTTCTTACATCTGCTCTTCACCCCAGACTGTGCTTGCCTGGAGACTTTAACTCTGCTCTGGTGTCTCCTCTGCCCTCACCCACCTCAGGGTAAGAGTTCCCCTTTATTTATTTATTTACTCTCAGCTTAATGGTCTGTGCTCTCTGGACCCTATGAAACCCTGGTATCTTTGGGGGGAAAAGAATGATTAAGAGGGCAAGCTTAACTTCCAGGACAGTAAATCTGCTGGAGATGCTCAGTGGTGAGCTCTAAAAGGCGGTGTTTGAGCAGGAGCTGGCAGCCAGCCATGCTGCAGAGTGCTCATTGCAGCGCCCACCCTGAGGAGACATCCCACAGAACACATCCACGAGTGACATCAGCACCTTCCCACCGGCGTTTTGGGAAGGAATCGCAGGTTCGGGCAAGGCCAATTCAATACTCTGGGCCCCTGAGCTACAACGGGCCTTGGGGTGAAACAAGGATTTAAGAAATAAATTATCTGCCTGAAAATAAGCAATAAACAGACCCTGCTTTATCAGCTGTACAAATGGCTCCCAATCAAATAAGGAGGAGGCAGATTTGGCAGTCTGATCCCCCAGCAACAGGAAAGGGCTGGATTCATAAGGACTCTGCAGGGAACAGCAGAAGAGCTGTGGCTCTGGAACCAAGAACCAAACCAGATCCTATTTTTGCTGCACAAATGCAATGCTGGGCAGTGTCCTGGTAAAGAAACAGAACTTTATTTTGCAAAAGTCACAGAAAATACTTAAAAACCAAGCAAGTGAGGAGCTGTGAATAAGGCAAAACATTATCTCCAAAGAGCAAACAAAGCGCCATCCCCTCCCCAGTCCGGTACAACGCTCCCAAGGCACAGGCAAAGCAGAGCACCTCTGGGGCTCAGAGCCAGGCCCTGTCCTCCTGCTGTCCCTGCTGGAGCTGGGGGTACATCCTGAAATCCCTGAGCACCAAGGGAGCCTGCAGGGCTCCGACTCCTTCAGGAGACGATGCCACCACAAATCCCAGCGGTTCGGCCCTGAACCGCCAAGGAGGAGGGATGAACCATCCAGAGGAACATCCATCGCCAGCACAAAATAAACATATTTGCACATTGTTGTCCACATCCAAGTGCAGAAGAGGAGCCAGGCTGGAGCTCCCGGGCAGGCTCACACCCCACAGCTGAAATCCATGCCCAGGACAGTCCTTCCAGCAGCTCCCGAAGTTTTCCTGTCCCCACGGTGTTTGTTCACCTCAGAACTCGCCACGCGTCGGCCTCGTCAGGCAGAAAAGCAAAACCCCAAACAAGTTTTAAGATTTACAGTGGAGGGTGAAGGGAAGGAGGGGAGATAGACCAGGGAACCGGGGCACAGCCTCTCCCCGAGGATCCTGAGCTCAGCTGCAGGCCGGAGGCCGCGGTGTGTGAGGAGGAGGAGGAGGAGGAGGAGGAGGAGGAGGAGCGGGGCCTCTCCTCGGCTCAGCCCGTCCAGCGGCGCTTTCCCCGGGCTGCAGCTCCCTCTGCGGGGCTGGGGCTCCATCCCGCACCTGCACAGAACGAGGGCACGGTCACACCCGGGCCCAGGAGGGCAGCCCGGCTGCAGCTCGGGGCCCCAGGGACGGCACCTGGCAGCAGCTGGAGCAGGCTCAGCCTGGCACCCCAACCTCAGCCCCCCAGAAACATCCCTGCTAAAATCCCCCAGCCCACGCCTGACGGGGAAGAGCTCAGGGACCCGCTCAGAGCCAGCTGAGACACGTCCCCTGCCCTGCCACCTGCTCCGGGGACAGGGGGCCCTGCCGGGAGCAGCCAGGCACTTCCACACCCCTTCCCTGCTATTCCTCCTCTGGTCGTATTTAGGCTGCCCTCAGCTGCAGTGTCAGGAACCACAGACATTTCTAAGAGCTTCCCTGCTGGCTGTTTTCTCTCTCTGGTGTCAGAGATGTCCCAGACCTGCCCCATGTGTCAGTGCAGGTGCTGCAGGCTGGAGCTGGTGTTTACAACCCAGCGCTTCCCTGAACCCCTGGAGCTGGAAACGGAGCCCTGGCACACTCCTCCAAAGCATTTCTCAGAGCTCTGTAATGGAAAAAGGCAAACTGAGAACATGGGATCTGTTTTGATTATTTTTTGTCTTGTTTTTTCTGATATTTTGTTTTCCCTTAAGCCAAGTCAGTGACAATTTTACTTTCTCTCTTCAGGGCTGGCTCAAAAAAAAAAAAAAAAAAAAACCAACCAAAACTGAACACAGCATAATACTAAGTCTGATAAAATTTAAAAATTTCTATCCTACCTTTCTGCAAGAAGTTTAACACAGCTTCTCTTTCCAAGCTTTGTGGGATTCACAAGAGGTTGAGCTATCAAGGTTTCTATTTAGCTTTCAGAAGTTTTTTAAAGCCTTTTGAAAGGAGAAAAAATCCTCTTGAAGTCATCTGTGGCAAAGATGAGATGCTACCATGTACTTTTCAAAGACTCCAGGGATGCTGAGAAGCACAGCCATTCAGCAGCCCCATGAAATGGGCTCATGAGCTCTTGAGGACTCCCTGTGTTTACACAGCCTGCGCACAATAGGGCTTAAATATACTAATATAATTACAAAGTAAATGCCAAGGCTTCAGGAAATAGCAGGAATCACCTCTGCCCACAGTCCCCTAGGACTCTGCACCACATAACTGGGCTGCCTGCTGTAAACTTGACTAAAATGGGCCAATAAAGCAGCTTTGGAACAGCTGGGGGCCGACAGCTGCCCTCCCTCCCCAGACAGCTCACGAGGCTCCTGTTCCCTTTGCAAAAACCTCTTCTACAAATTAAAAAAGTCAACTGATGCCAAATAAAAAGTCCTTTGTTTTTATGGGCTGTGTGGTCTGGGAGGAGGAGAAACAGGTGGTGTGTGCGTGGGGAGAGGTCTGCTCGGAGCCCTGCTGTTCCCAGCAGCCCGCCTTCTTTCCAGGACTCTGACCCCTGCCATGCCCCAGGGCCCTGACAGGCATCCTGCCCTCCAGCCTCACCCTTTGGACTGAGTGTGACCCGCAAGGTAAGCACAAAAGTGCCCTTTCACAGAGCGTTTCACACCCTGCCTGAAGAGACAGCCCATCCCAGCACATGGCAGCACATGCACGGGAGCAGCCAGGACAGCTGCTCTGGGCTTCACCTCCTTCAGCTGCACTCTGGGACTGCAAAGAGCTCTATCAATATCTGATTCACAGGCAGAAGCCCACACTAAGTTTGACACCCCTATTAATTCTGCCGTGATCACTGCTGAGGTCAAGCTCCAGGAAATGAGGTGCTTACACAACCAGACCAATGCAAGGACATTGCTGCCCAGTCCTGCACCTGCAGTGAAGAGCTTCTGTCGAACTTTTGCTCCCAGACACTTTCTAGGCAAGCCTGGGTGAATCACGTCCCTTCTGTTCCCTTCTGTGGTGACAGCAGCAGGTGCTGCATCCCCTTGTGGGGAAAACTTGGGGCACTGAACATCTGATCTGGGCAGTACTGACGAAATGTGTGTACACGTGGCATTTCACATTAAAAAGAGGCACCAATTCCTCTTCAGTTTTGGCTGGTGTCCTGTCCTTGTGGGCCAGACAGCCCTGCAGTTTAGTTCCTCGTTTTGCAGGCTCGAGGAACAGCTCAGGGGGAAGGGAGCAGAGCAGTTCTGTAAATGGTTGGAGAGCGTGATGGGGGCTACAGAGTCAGACAGGGACCCCCCAGAGCAGCAGCAGAACCCCCCTGTCACCGCTCCCACCCCTCCGGTCTGTGCGGGCAGGGCAGGAGGAAAGGCTCGCTCTGGGTTTTTACCATGAGAGGAGGAATCAGCAGCAGACAGAGGAGGCAGCTCAGGTGCTGGAGAGCAGCGGCTTCGTCTGCTCGGGGCCGGGCACGTCCTTGTCCTTGTGGGGCCGTGGGCGCTGCCGGGAGCTGCTGGATCCCTGCACAGGCCAGTCCAGCTCGTCACAGTGACCGCAGCAAAGGAGGGAGAGCAGCCGAGCCCGCACCACCCGCGTGCACAGCACGAACATGATGCAGTTGGCTCCTCCTTGGAACGTGTTTCCAATTCCCTGCAAAGGCAGGGAAAGAATCACCCAGGGCTGCTGCCACGGGACCCCCAGAGAGGAGCAAACACCGCGTCAGAGCAGCTGCAGTACCGACAGCCACCGACTTTGACCCCAGTGAGAACAACAAATTCAGAAAAACGAGCTTTCTTTTCCCAAAAAGCACCCGAAGGCAGACCAGGGAGCTGTAGTGGTGTCGGGCAGGAGCAGGCTGAGCCCTGCTGGAGGACAGACACCCAGCACTCCGGCCAGAGCTGTTTTCCCTGCAGGCAGCTGCCCTGTCCATCCCTGCCGGCGCAGCTTTCCTCTGCAGCCACCAGATGCTGCTGCAGCAGCTCCTGCTGCAGCTTCTGTCACCGCCGGAGCACTGCTGCTGCTGCTGGGCGTCCCGGGCAGCGCTGCCTGTGGGCAGCAGGTGCTCTCGCAGCCCTCCATCCTGCCAAAAAAATCGATACCGGGAGCACCGAGCCCTCATCTCCCTCCCAGGTATCCCCCCTCCCTCCCCCGGATGCGTTTCCTGGCAAACACTCACGTGCAGGACAACCAGGACGGAGTTCTGCACGGCCGGGGAGTTGCAGAGGGTCAGGACGAACCGCACCGTGCTCCAGATGCGGAGGAAGATGAAGATGACGGGGATGAGGATCAGCTTCTTGTCTGCTATGGAGGCGCGGGGCTGGAGGGCCGGGGCTCCCGAGAGGATGGGCCGATACTCGGAGAGCGCGGCGCGCTTCAGGGAGGGGAGAGACAAGGGTGTGAGCAAGGCCTGCAGCCACGGCACACCCAGCTCCAGGGGTTCCTCCTGATGCCCTGGGTTTTAACTTTTGTATTTTTCAAATCCTGTACTGCCCGGTGTGTAACTCTGAACTGTCTTGTAGCCTGTCAGCTGCTGTTCTTGCGTGCTAAGACAGACATGACAAACCTCTCTAGGTTTGCTCTTCAAGGACACCCAGACTGTCCTAGGCCCAAAATGTGTAAACCAGCATCTTGAGGAGGGGGGTAAGCTTGGAGAAATTACATCATTAGCTAAAGCTTTAATTGGCAAATTTATCCTGCTATGCAAATGGACCAAACCTATAAGAGTGTGAACAGCTCATGACCTGTTGTCCGTCTTGGGGGTCCTTTTTGCCTTTGGCTCCCCAGGGTGTACCTTTGAAGGCCTTTCAAATAAATACCTACCTTTATTCCCTCACTCCTGTCTACTCTCTGTTTCTAGGCAGCCTCTCAAGGCATCCCTCCCAGAGCAAACCCCATCCCTGCAGGAGGGTGACGGGGCGCAGTGGTGAGCAGCAGCCACACTCTGCCTTTGGAAGCACAAACATTCCTGCTGCAGCCGAGCAGCGACAGCCCAGGAGGCTCCGTGTGCTGCTGCTCTGAACCCCCAGAGCCCCGAGGAGAGGACAGGGACAGCTGCCTGCCCTCAGCACTGCTGCCAGAGCGCGGTGGGGAGGGCCAACAGCGTGCCCAGGAATGCCTGGCACAGGCAGCAGGCAGCAGCCCGCTGCTGGGGGTTCCCGGAGGTCGCGCCGCTATCTCTGAGCGCGGCCAGGACAGCGTGTCCTGCCTGCTGCACGACAGGTGATGCTGACGGGCACCAGCAAACCCTCCCTGCCTGCCCTTCCCTTCCCAGGCCGCTCGGGGCTGCTGGAAACTGCCTGGTTCTTCCACCTCCTCTGCAGAACCCTGTCCTGAGCAGGGCTGTGTTCATCCCCACCGCCGCCACAAGCAGCGGCAGAAATTTCCTAAGGGACATCTCTCCACACGTGGGGCTTTTTTCCCTGACACAACCCAGAGAAAAAAGGAATCTCTGGATGCAGCTGCTTCTGCCGCTCTCATCTGGATTTGTCTGTTATGCAAATGCTGTCCTAGATGCCTGGACTCTGCGTGTTCACAAGGAACAGCAACAGCTGAACCTCTGAATTCCAAACCCCTGCTAGGACAGGGAGCCTCCTCTATGGTGCCCAAAGCCATCCAGTGCCTGGACTCCCAAATGGAGCTTTGAGCTGCCAGTACAAAATAAATTCATAAACACAAACTGTCTTTGGAGATACCTAAAGGACTGAGGTTTGAGAATTCCAATCTTGGTACAAGTGGAACTGCAGAAAACTGATTAAAGCTGAATTTGTCCTTCACATTCTGTTTTAATTCTTACTGCAGCACTGAACATTTCCCTCATGAACATCCCACAGCCCTGCTCGTTTTCAAAGGGCTTTTACATCCTGCTTGTGCTAAGTCACTGTATGCTGGTGCTGCTGGATCAGGGCACTGCTTCTCCCAGGGGTGGGGACATTTCAGTGTCATGAAGCAGCTGCTAAACAAGGAGCAAGAGTGCAGAGCTTGGGGGGATGGAATCACCCAGCAAAATACTCACTGCTCTGTTAATGTGCTTCTTGATGAGGATGTAGAGCACTGGCAGGGTCACATAGGCCAGGATCTCCCAGACCTTCCCCGTCAGCAGCATCCACAGGAGCCGATCCTCAGCATCCAGGTTGACCCAGCACCAGCCCACAGAAACATTGGAGGCGTCGTAGCCGATCTTCTTCAGAGCCACAGCCGCCACTGTGATGGCCAGGGGGACACCCCAGCTGAGGGGGGGACACAGAGAACGAGGTTAAGCCAAGAACATCCTCAGCTGAGCCCCCCACACCTCAGGAAAAGGGTGTCACACCCGGGGATTCTCCGCCAGACAGGATTCCAGTGCTTGTCCCAGACCATCAGCACTGCTGCAGCAGGTGAGGGGAAGTGGCAAACAGGTACTGGGCAGTGTGTGAACAGGGACTGCAAATCCACCTCCTGGGGACCCTGTGTGAGGATGTGGACGCCCAGCCCCGAAGGGCAGAGGGGCAGTGACGTGCTGTGCTCCCAGCTGGCCTGCACAGTGCAGTCAGGCTGCAGCCAGCGCAGCAGGACCCAGCCCACCTCCTGCCCTTCTCCACTCCCTCCTGGACTCAGGCAGGGTGAGGATCTGACAAGGCCAGGGCACTGTCCAATGTGATTTTCCTGCAGGACCCAGCCAGCCGATCCCGAGCTTTCCGAGCCCAAGCAGCCAAGTCCCAGCTCCTGATTCCGAAGTGAAACTCAGCGCACAAAGAAATCCACAGCTTCATTCTTTCAGTGGTTTGTTTGTTTGCTTTGCTTTCAAGTGGAGGTGTAGTCAGTATTTTGGGAGCAAAAGCATAACTTCTGAAGGACAAAGAGCCAGGGAAAAGTGCTGGCAGTCACGGCAGAAAGCTAAGAAAGCAACGAGGAGCCACATTCACATTACCTGGAGCTGTGACTTTGGTTTCTCACTTGGCGGCAGAGGCAAATACAGAGAAGCATTTAGAAGAAAAATAACTGTGGTGACACATGAATGAAGTCAGTCAGCAGCGTGGGCTGCCCACAAGAAACCATGAGGAAGAAGAGAAAAATCGCACCAGCCCAAACAAAAATTACCCCACAACAGTGCCCTGCATCCTGCTGAATGTGTCACCCGCCCTCCCCACGGCCGCCCCGGAGAGAGGGACGGGGCCACTGCTCCAGTAAAGGACACGAATGCTTCAGAGTGCTCAGACTGAGCTTCAGCACAACCCTCCTGGTCTCCCCAGGTGCAGAGAAAACAAATTCCTGACTGTCTTGCTCTCATACAGTCTTCCACTGACAGCCTGGAGCAGCTGCAGGGAGCATGGAAAGGCTCTTCCCCCCAAAATCAGTCTCAGAGACACCAGACTATGCAGGCAAACAGCAGCTGCCTTGACCGGATTCTCTGAAATTCCAGAGCCAGCAGGTGCCTTGACCAGATTCTCTGAAACTCCATAGCCCAACTGTAGAATCAGAGATAATCCCATGATACTAGATTTCAAAAACACCCCATTTCCTACTCTTAAATAAGGTCTGGATTCACTGACTCACAAAAGAAACAAATGTAAATATAATACTGTAAAAAAATTCAGAGCCAACTCTTCAGCACGTTTGGAACATTTTGTTTCAAGGTTCAGCTCAGAACAGGCAGTGCTAATCCAAGGCAGTGCTGTTATTTAAGGACGGTTGTGCTGCAGGAAGCCCTCCCCACTCTGTTATCAGAGCAGGCTTTCTAAAAACATCCCAAACGTCACCACCACCACCACGAAAGTTTCCACACAATTCAGGAGTCATTTTGGTTAAACTGGGGATTTCTCAGAAAACAACTGCAGATACAAAGACATTCCATTCTCAGCACTCCTGGAAGAGCTGAGCACAAAGGTAAAGAATTCAAGAGAAATGGCACTTCCTTAGAGAAACCATTTTAAGGCACACAGGCACCAAGAAAAAGGAAATGAAACAAGAAACGAGTTTGCCTAAATAATGATCTCAACAGCGACCTGAAGCTGAAAGAGAATTAAGATAAAACCAGGTGAAATCACGGTGTGTGGGTGTGAGACAGGACAGTGTAAGTACAGACACAGGCCACAGGAGGAAATAACTCACCACTGAGCAAGGGACTTAAAAACCTTCAGGAGATAACTGGTGAAAAGAAGAATAAAACTGTTGCATTACAGGAAGTTAATTTTCACTGGAATAGCATTCTGGGGTCAGATGGATATTTACCACTAACACCATGCACAAAGGATTACCAACTCAAAGTGAAATTAGAAAGGATCTAGAAAGGAATCAGACATTTCCGTGAACTTCAGCTCCGTTTTAGCAGACTGGAAAGGAGAACTGAGACTGGTGATCTGGTTGTTCTTAGGAGCTCCTAAATGACAGATTCAGGAGGGCTGCAAAATGTCAAAGCTTTTGCTGAACTAGGAGAAGGGAGGAACTGAAGAATCAGGATTCATCACCCAAGGTGTGAGTAAGGACTGGAATAAGAAGGATCCAAGATAACTGAGAGGCAGAAATATTCCTCTGAGCCCCAAAGAGCAATGATGTAGGCTGGGTCTCTCCAAAGCACACCTGGATCTAAACACAGTGTGGGGGAGAAGGGAAAATGATTCCTCATTCCTGTGAAAAGGCTGGAAATCCCACCTCTAGGACAGACACAACCGTGCTGATTCCTCCAGTGCAGCTCCTGGCTATCTAGGAATAAAAACATCATCCAGCCCAGCATATCTTTGTACAGTCACACAAAAACAAGGCAAGGTGAGGACCCTTCAGCTCCACCAGTGCTCTGCTCGACTTGCCCTGGTTTTCTTGGGTCAGATTGCTCAATAACCACGTTTTGATTTATGCTGCTCAGCTGCTTTTTCCTCCCTGGAGGCTCTCACAAGCAGGTGATTTGCTGTCACCCGCCTGCACAGGTTAGACAAGGAGCCATCCTGCTTGCAGGCAGTTCCTTCTGGGGACAGGAATTTTTGTTCTGTAAGGAGTGAGAAATCAGGCTCCTGGATAGCCCAGCCAGTCCCAGGAAGGAGCTCTGAGCACACACTGTAACCAGAACTCCAAATGTGCCCCAGTTCAGTCCTGCAGGAGGCAGCCCATGAAGGGCCGAGATGAACAGTGCAGCAGTGCAGGAAAGGACCTCAGGCAGTCCATGGACATGCATATATATACATGGTTATAAATGTAAATATAGATATATAAACACACACATTTTAATATATAAGCACACATATGTTATAGATTTTTTTTTTAAGTATATTTATGCTTATAGTGATCTGCACAGCCTGATCATGAAATGAAAACCCTTCAAAGGCTGTCAGCAACTGGCATCAAAAGCCAAGCAGGGAAACAATCCCAAGGTGGGTTCTGTCTGTCTGCTCCATTCCTCACCCCGAGTTTGGATCAGCTCCTCTCACAACAAAGGTGACGTTATCCAGCCAGATGATACCTGACACTTGGGAATTCAGGACCAGTGTGGCAGCCTGGTCATTTGCACTGTGGATGCCAGAACTCACATTTTACAACCATGTAAGTATTTCCGAAGCTGATGCAGGCCGGTTTTCAAAGCTCATCTGAGCTCAACACATTTAAAACCAAAGCGGAGGCTGCAGCTCTCCAGCCTAGAAGTGGTGGATGTGTTACCCTGTGGCACAAACCTGTCTGACAGGTCTGGTGCACTGTGACATCCTGATTTCCCTCTGGAAAATTTTGGATACTGACTTCCAACATATATTTAGTCAGCTCCACTCAGCTAAAGAATCAGGAGTCTCTGTTTAGAGCCAACATTAACCAAGTACTCATCTCTTCGAGCACCTCCCCCTTAGGAGCTTGTGAAGAGCAGGGAGCCTGCCTGACAAAACTCCATCCTGCCTCGGCTCCCTCCCAAGGGTGTCTGGGGATGACTCTCACACCGTGGTCACTGCATGGCTGTTCTGGCAACCTACAAAGCAAGGAAGGGGAAACAATTCCAGGTTCTTGCCTAGGCTAAAATACTGGAAATTTAACTTTAAATCCTTAAATCCATCTGCCTTTGCCACCTTCCCTTTTGCCCTAGGCAGCTCTCCCTCACCCACCTCTTGCAACTCACACACAAAGATACTCTCAGTACATCACTTGAAGCAGCTCTACCTGCATGGCTGTAACAGATCTTTAGGCTACCAGCACCCCAGCCAGGGGGACCCTGGAAAACTGGGAAGGGTGAGGGGGAGACATCTCCAAGCATTACGTCCAGAATTTTATTTCTCAGGTAACTATAAAGGTGCAGGGAAGGAAAGCAGGATGATGTGTCACGAGGAGATGGGCAGGGAACACGTCCTCACTTGTTTTCTCCGGCTTTTCAGACAGATCATAAAGCAGAAGCAGCTTTAAACACTGGCTCTGCATGGAACAGGAGGCATTTACAGAGCAGAACCTGATCAGAGGTGCTCAACAGCCTTTAAAAAGAGCAAGTGGTGCTGATCAGTTCCAAGGACTGAAGATGGCATTTCATTTTCATTGTTAAGAACCAAAAATAAACCTAACAAATTCACCCAGAAGCAGCTCAGTGTGAGCATCTCTCCCTCCATGTCACGGGGTTGGAGCAATCTTCCAGGATGTTTACAGTTTTTGGGGAGTGCACAGACTGCAGCCAGCGCCGTTCCAGTGGCTCTGTTTCTTTCCACACTTGGTAGCTGCTGAGGCTGAGGAGCATTAAACCAGATGGAGAAACTGAAGTACAGACAAAAGCCACACAAGCAATTAGCAGACGGGAAAATTACGAACAGGCCAGATTTGCCTGAGCTCTTTGATGTGCCTGATGGAGCCAGAATGCCCAGGAAGGAGTCAGACTTGTTTTTTATATCCATTAAGCAACATGTGGCTCTTTACTAGCACCCCATCCTCACCACAGCTCTCAGAGTGCAACTCTCTGTTTACTGGAGATGAAATAACCTCAGTACCCCTCCACTGCATCTTCTCTCAGCTTCACCACCAGCCTGGCGTGCCCAGGACCATGTGCAGCCCCCTCAGGCTCCCTCACACAGCCCCTGCTGTCAAGCAGCAATTCCAACAGGCAGGGCAGGAACTGAAGTTCCTCCCTGGTTCACACTCAGCCTCAAAGTCTCTCTCTGGCCCATCCTCACCTGGACTCAGCTCCAGTTCAACCATCTGCCAAATGATGCTGTTTGAAACTCAGAGGTGACAAATATTTGACTAAGAAACCAAAGAAAATTCTGTACTTGTCCTGAGGGCTTTTTTTCCTTTTAAACCAGATCACTCCTCTTATAATTTATTGCAAAAGCTTGGCAACACGGTGGACTAAAGGATCACTGTTTTGCTCAGCGTGGACGTAGCACATGATTCCACAAGCTCCAGTTGCATAATGAAAGCTTTTACTAAACATGATGTGGAAAATCAGCGCCCTAAATAGCAGAAACTGAGACATAAAGCTACACTGTGGTCTGGTTTGTCTTGCTTTCAATCAAACATGCCAAAACAACCTTCAGAGTGCTTTTCTAGCAGTTTCATCACTTGTAGACAATGTTGTCCTATGAGTATGGAATTACAGCAACCTGCCTGGGGAGAGGGGAGGGATCCACAGGCCAGGCTGACGAGGAAGCTGGGAACCCGTGGAAACAGATCCCAAACACGGAAGCTTGGGCAGCAGCAGACAGGTATCACAGACACAAGTTTTGTTATATTATTTCTAGACCATCAGAGCAGACTGGAGGGAAAGGAGAAGCCGGGATTTTCAGCCATTAGAACTTGCCAGAGATTTTTCCAAGTGACCTTGAACAAAAAAAACATTTTAACTTTTCCACGTTTCCAACTCTTCACTTGGGAAGGGAAAGGGGAAACAAGCAGGGTCGGTTAGTTAAAAGACAGCAAAATCCCTGCTGAAAGGGAATTCGAGAGGAAGAAGCGGAGAAGAGAAGCACAGAGACTCAGGCGGCGCCCGGGGCTCCATCCCGAGCGGAGCACACGGCAGGGGTGGGGGTGCCGGGGGTCGCAGCCGGCGGCAGCGGCACGCAGCACCCACCTCACGGCGTGGAAGCACCAGAGCAAGCCCGTGCCCGTGGGCGAGCCCCTGACGATGGTGAGGTACAGGTAGAGGGCGATGGCCATGGTCCAGAAGAAGGAGCTGGTGTTGGCGAAGGTGGACAGGGCGCCCTGCAGGACGCAGTCCCACGAGGTGCGCTCGAAGTCCTGCAGCACTCCGTAGAAGTAGGAGAGGGCCGAGAGCAGGTCCGCCAGGGACAGGTAGAGCAGCAGCTGCCGCGGCCGCGTCCGCAGCTCCGGCCACTGCGCGTGGGTGCAGAGCAGCAGCGCGGAGCCCACGCAGGACAGCGCGCACGACACCAGCACGGCCCCGCGCTCGGCCGCGAACAGCGGCGTGGGGGGCAGCGGGGCGGCCATGGCCCGGCCCGGGCCGGGGGACAGCGGGGAGCAGCAGGGGACAGCGGGATGGAGCGAGGGGACAGCGGGATGGAGCGGGGGGACAGCGGGATGGAGCGGGGGGACAGCGGAGAGGAGCGGGGGGACAGCGGAGAGGAGCGGGGG
>VXBT01001855.1:310975-324247 GCA_013400235.1 Oriolus oriolus
GCCGGCCCCCCCTGCCCCCGCTCCCGAGGGAATCCCCGCCGGCACCGGGATCGGGACCGGGACCGGGATCGGGAGCCGCTCCCGCCGGGGCGCACGGAGCGAACCCACCGCGGCCCCGCAGCCCAGAAAACCCCTTTTTTTCTTTCAATCAAAAAAACCGCCCTGGCCGCCGAGAGCGGCGTGACAGCAGCAGCGAGACAGAAATAAACGCCTGCGCTGCGGTCGTCTCCTTTCCTTTACTATCGACACCTCCTTCCCCAAGGACAGCGCGCAGCTCATCGCCCCTGGGAGCCAGAGCTACCGGGATTTATACGTACACACACGAGCACTCAGGGAGTGCTTTTCCCCCTCCTCTTCAAAAAATTCCCAAGCTAGAATCGTGTCCTTGTTTGCTCCTAACCTGCCTGATCCCTCAGTGGCATCACTCACACTTTACACCTCTGATGTGAAGCGCGATGCGCTTGCTCCGTTTCCGAAGGACAGGGCTGTTGTTTCAGGTGTCCTGCTCTCTCAAACAGTTTAATCATTTCCCAGCCACCCAGCCATGAAGGATCCCCACTGAACTCAGCTTTTAACAAGGTTTATTCTGACCTGTAAAACCAGGTGTCTTAGCCCCACCCAAGCTTCCCCCAGCACCCTGAAGCCATCTACCACACCCTTGAAAAAACACCTGACAAAAACATCTTAAAAAAACAGAAATGATTTCACGTTCTCATATTACTTTTGGCCATTGTGTCCTTTGTTTTACATTCCCATCTTCCAAGCTGAGAGAGGATTCTCCCCATTTTAAATTGCTCTGCCAGTTCACGAGGAGGTTTTCACTAACATCCAGCTCTGCCTTGGCTGCCGTTGGTTCGGTGCCAGTGCTGAAAGAAGCCTTTAGAGCTTTTTATCACGTTGACTTAAATCAGTTTTGCCACAGCACACAAAGGGGTGCCCATGGGTCAGCACCTCACAAATGGAGCATCTTAGAGCTGCCTTCCCTGTGCCACCCAAAGGCATTCCTGCTGCTCCAGAGAGGCAGCTCCAGGGACGAGTCACACCAAAACCTTTCCTAGAAGATGCTGGATAGAACTTCAGAGCCTTTTAAAACTCTCTTCACTAATTCTTCACCTGTATCTAGGCCTGCTGTGCTGCTTCTTGCTCACCTTGATAGACCTGCTGGTTGAAGGTGCTTCCTTTGGAAACAAGATCTTCCTTCAACGTACCTTAATTACCACTCAGTTAAACTTCAGTCAAGCAGGCTTTACTTTTTTACAAATTTATTTTGGAGCCTGATGCCCTCTGCATGTTCTTTATAGAAAAAGGAAGCTGCAGCAACTTGCATTTCCCCCACACACACAACCTGACACCAATGGCTTTTTTAACTTTATCATTGTTCCAGGCTTTCTTTAGCTACCATCTGACCCCTCAAAAAAACCCCACGTGACAAAGCTTTGTCAAGGCTGCATTCCCAGTTGCTGCTCTTACACATTCTTGGCTTCTTCCTTGTTCCCTGGTTTCCCTTTTCCCCACTTTTATAGCACAGGACCCACCTATCACAGACATGCAGACACACAACGTCAGCAAACACCCTGGCTGCTCCGTGCTGCTTTTATTTTGGGTGATGGATGTGGCTCCACAACACACCTTAATTAAGTCTTGCCAGATAGAGAATCAAGATAAACCCAGAATTTGGATTTCCACTAACTTGTGGCCGTGATTCAGATATTCCTTCCTCCTCAGTTCTAAAAAAAGTGGCTTGTCAGGTCATCATAAATTGTGGAAATAAAAAACTGAGAAATGGATCTTTGCCTTAACCATCAGAAACAGGACAGGCAGAGGATTTTCTGCCAGGTCTCCCCCTGCTCTCTAAAATAGGAGTGTGGTACGTTCGCACACAGCAGTCACCACTCAGCAGCAGGGCATACTCAGAGTTTGTGCTTCAAAACTGAGCAACAAAAGGCAAATAATTCTTACTGAAGATTCCCATCACCTTCCATTTCCTCGGCACCTCCACGTGCCGGACATTCAGCATCTCTGTGGCATTCCTGTCACCTGATGTTGTCACCTCCTCAGCGCAGGGCAGGGGAGCAGCTGTCCCTGCCCAAACACACAATTCCTCCCTCCAGCCCCAAGGAATCTGCAGTTGCCCAGAGAACAGAAATATTTGGAAGCTGCCCAAAGACACATCTCAGTTCAAAGGCAGCATTGTCTGTAGCTCAGAAATAAAAATCTAAGGAAGTAGCTTGTCAAATAGCAACACACACAATGAAAATTCTCCCTTCAGAATTTCACCTTCAGATGCTTTTTACAGCACAGGGAGATAAAGCAATGTGGTATTTGGTGAAAAGACACAGAAAATCCTTTCTAATGACTCGAATTCACCCCACCAGCTACTAAAAGAGCTTTCTGACACACAGGCTACACTCTGCATCTTATGAAGCGCTGGTTGAGCTGTAACTACATAAATTTACCTCCACTGTGAGACAGAATGTACTGACGTAGCCTTTTAATTTTTTTTTTCTTTTAATGGCTTCAACAAGAAGTTTTTACTTTGCCTTTGCAGCTGAGGAGGAAGCTGGGCTGAGGCACAGTTCTCCATTAAGTGGGAACCTGGGCATATGCCTTGGGGCTTTTAAGTGATGATTAGGAGCTGAGACCCCACAGCACCTCTGCATATCACAGGCAGTGCCTTCACAGGGCCCGTTCCTCTCCTGGATTTAGTGCCACATCAGTGAGACACTTTCATCGGAGATGAAGACACTCCATGGGAAAAGCACACGAGCAGAAGTTCTGCTCTCGCTCTGCTTCACTCCCCTGAAACGCTCAAAGGCCAGCTCTGGGCTCGCCAGGGAGGAGAGTCTGGGCTTCTCCTGAACCATTAAGACACCATCTCACATCCCAGCGTCGGGGCACAGACTGTGAGGAAGAAAAGACTTTGCACCATTTATAGCTGTTTGTTTCTGGTATCTAAGCCAGGAGGATCTGAGCTGCCTTTACCACACTCACCCTAAAGCCGCAGACAGAATGACACCCTCTGCTCCCAGCCCCAGCTGCCAGCACCCCCAGCGTGCCCAGTGTCCCCAGCCAGCCTCGCCACCCACAAGAGGTCACTGCTGGTCCAGGCAAAGGATTGTTCTCCCCATCGCCACCGTCCTGCTCTAACCAGCTCTTCTCCACCTCTGATGGAGGCAGCTGCCTCTAACAGCAGCAAAGGGACCTTGGTCACCTTTTTCCATCCCTGCATCCTTCCCACAGCTCAGACAGCACTTTCAAGCAGGAGCCTGGAAAAGAAGTCGAGTCCAGTTTCATTGAACCCGTAAAAAAAAGTTAAAAAGCAGATGAGTACTGCAACAACCAGAACCCTTTAATGTTTTAGTTCTCAAACCACCACGCAGCTACCTCCAGTCAAGGAAGCCAGAACAAGTTTGTTACACTCATGAGCTGCTGAGGGCTCAGCCTGAGAACAATGAAGGCACCCGACTCCCACCCTTCTCAGAGGATTCCGAAATGAAACGCATCCCGCACGAGTCTGCCCGGCACAGACCCTCAGCCCAGCCCTGCTGAGCCCACGCAGGGCTCTGGGGCTGTGTGAGGCCCCAGCCGGCAGCAAACAAACCTGAAACAGAGACCTCACTCTGGAACTGTAACACAATTATAAAAAAAGCCAGCCAAGAGTTTTACCAGCACCCGAGCTCTTCATTTCCAGGAGAATGGGACCATTTTTCCAAGCCATCACCTGATCCTCGGGGTCACTGCACCAGCTGAAAGGGAAGCCCGGGGAGCCCGGTTCAGAGAAGGCTTCTGAGAGAGGTGAAAATCCTCACGCTTGTCCTTTGTTGCTTTTTCCAGCATGTGACAAAAAAAAGTCCTCATTTCTTGCACTCCTGGCACAGATTAAGGACCTAATCCTTGACTTCATTAACCCCTTCTCTTCCATTTCAGATGGACACCAGTACTGACAGCCTTTGATACAGCCCTGCTGAGAGACATCCAGGGCTGCTCAGAAAATTCCAGAATGATCACTCAGAGCCTTCAGAGCCATCTCTCAGCAGCTGCCCCCTCCAGACACCCTTCCTCAGGGAGATTCAGAAGACCAAAGTAAAGAACCCACAAGGGAATACATTCCCTACAGATCTACCAAGAAAAACAGGCAAGGAGGCAGGCAGGCAGCTAAAGAGGTGCAGACATTCCAGGCACCCTGAATTCCAGCTGCTCCCACTCTCCTCCAGGAGCCAGATGTGTCACACAACACAAGCCAGCGTGGGGGCAGTCCCACCCAAGGTGCCCTCATATCATTACACTCACTGAAAATAAATGGAACTAAAGCTAGTTTTAGTTTATTCCAAGTCCTCTGGATACACTAACTGAAAATAAGGTGAATTACAGCTAGTTTTAACTTATTCCCAGTCCTCTGGAATTAGCAAATGCTGTATGAATGAATTCCTATTTTACCTTGATCATGCAAGGCCAAACATCATGGCTTTCCAGCTGCTGCTCCAGGTCAGTACCCCGCTTCTCCTGCCTCCCACCCCTCTGCTGAGGAGCAGGAACACAGCATGGAGCTCCCCAGGGCAGCCAGCTCTGCTGCCAGGGCTGAGAACTGACTCTGGCACCCAAACTCCTCTCCAACCTGGCTCCTTGGGGCTCCTTGGGGCCTGAAATCCCCTTTAACCAGACCAACACAAGAGGCAGCCCTTGAAAGCACACATCACCCACCCCAAGCACTCCCCACAGCAAGCCCAGGGGCTTTTCTTGCAGCAAGCAGAGATGCTCAGTCATTTTAAACAGTTCCATCAGCACAAAAATGTGTAGTTGGGCTGCAGGGATGGCACAAGAGTTCAAGCCAGCAGCTCTCAAAAAAAAGCCATGAGCAATGAGGATTTTTTTGCAGGCAGAATGTAATTAGTGACACTGCTGGAATCAAGCCAGCAGCAATCAATGGATTAAAGGATGCTCCAAGTGTTGTGATAGTTATTAATTTCAAATTTAAATTAGGGGATTAATATGGGATATTCCTTCATGCTGCGGCTGTGTGGAGAAAAATAAAGATATTAATATTGTACATTCATAATGAAACAGAGCATGCCACCAACAAACATCAAAAATTACATTTAAGACCTGATCATAAGACCCCCCAGCTCAGGCTCCAGCATGGAGGGAGGGGTGGCACTTAGGGAAAGGGCACGGGAAAGGGCATTGCCACAGAACGCAGAGACGCTGCCTGTGCACTCATCTTCGTGGAATTTTTCAATGCTGTTTCTCTAATATTCTCATTACCTATAATAGCAAGGTATGGACTGCACCTCTTATATTTAGTAGCTGGAAAATAGGCCAGATTGTGGATTTTGGGGGTGTAGCTTCCACTGTAAGTCGAACACGGTGTGCAGGAAAGGGCTGCCCACAGCCTGTGGTGAGACAGAAAAGCTGATAATGAGAGCCTCGGGGTGGAAGAAGTCATGATGCACATCAGCTTCCCTGCAGCCTCACTCCAGTTGTTCCACACCAGCGATGTGGAACAGAAGAAGTGCAGAGCAGCAAAAGGACAGCTCTGCTACAGGGCCAGGGTGCAACAGAGCCCTCCAGAGGCATTTGGGGAGGACAAAGAAAGAACAAAACTTGCAGCAGCGTGTTCATCTTCTCTTTTTCTTCCTCTCCTCTCTGATGCAGCGACATCAGCACCCCGGGGCACTCCTGGCATCAGCTCCAGCTCCACACACATCACCCAGCAGCACCCCAGCCCCGGGCCCCCGTCACCCCAGGGCAGGGGGGGAGGCAGCCCAACAATGTGCAGCACTTCTAGGGCAGTATACTTGCTGATTGCTTCCTTGACCATTGCTCACAACAACCAGCTAAGACACTGCCAAAGAAACACTCACAGCTGGCATCTCACAAGGGGGGGAGTTGGGGCAGGGGGGTGAAATCCTCCTCTCTTCTCGTTCACAGAAGGTCAGAGCCTGGGGACAAAAAGAGTCAGGGAAGCAACTGCAGCAGTACTGAAGAAAAAGCTTTCAAGGGAGAAGAGGCTCAAACTCATAAATCGACAGTTATCCTGCCCCTTACCCTCCAAATCTTGGTTAGGGCCTCTAAAAATTACTAATATTAACAAGATAAACACAGCTGACTTGTCTGAAATCCCCATTTATCTCAACGAGCTCCCAAGTCCCCCATAGCACCATTCAGGCAAGACAGTGGAGCAATAAAGTGTTTCCAAATGCTGAAGAGTTGAAGATACAAACCTGTTTAAAGTGTTGGTGGGTTCACTGCACTGCACAGCTCTGCTCTGGGGTCACACATGCTGGACAGAAAGAGAATTCACTGGGAACACAAAGGAGAAAGGCACCAATACTCACTTGTGCTAAAGCCAGCAGACTTTGCTGCTATTCACTGGAACAGCCTGGGGAACACAAGATACGGGGTTATCCAGCACTCTTGCAGCCCTCAGTTCCTGGAAACACACGGACACGTGAGAAGACAACCTCGAGGACAAAGAACTCCCCAGCTCCTGCCCCACAGCCCCAGGAACAGGGGATTGCCCAGGGCCTCTTGTGCAACACCTGAGTGCAAAGGTGCTGCACAGGAGGAGCCCCGAGGCTTTCATCAGCCTCTGATTCCTGCCAGGGATGCACTGGCAACACCACACCTGTGGATTCTGAGACATCTAAGCCTCCATTCCCCCTCCCAATGCACCAGGTTTCCAATTCCAGAACCTCCAGAGTTTGGTTTGTGTTTGCATAGCAAGAGAGAGTGAGCTGAGACTTTTGGTTCTCTTTTGCCCTCGCCCTGTTTTGCTCACAGGGAAATGATATTTCCTCTTCCAACAGGTTACCAGAACCCTGCCATCCTGCAGAGAAACAGGTGAGCACCAGCTGAAAGGCAAGAGGGGGATGTTAGACCCCCAAACTCCTGGCTCTCACCCCAGCTCGGTCAGCGTTTGGGAGCAGATGTTTTTGCAAAAGACGTACAGTGATTCAAGACAAAACCACTGGGTTTCTTGCCAGAATCACGACAAAGTTCAGTGGCTTCTCTGGCACAGGATGGCAGTGCAGGTGGTGGGGACAGCTCCTGCCCTCGGTCTGACATCGCAGGGGGCAGACAAAGGTGACACAAAGTGCTGCAAGTGCCCCTCCAACCAGCCAGGGCAGCAGCGATACCCACCAGGCACTGTGAGGGCAGAGCAAGGGCTCCACTCCCAGGAGACTGCACCCATTAATTAAAAAATCCCTTCTTGACTGTAACCTTTTCACCCTGAGGAAAAAAACCAAACAATTCCAAAACATCAGAATCCAGACCCGACAGCAGCACCCCCCCTGCCTGTCCTGCAAACACGTCCCATCCCGGAAGGAGCTGCCTTGTTTGAACAATGACCTCATCATCCCTCCAACATCTCCCACCAGGATCAGGACAAACCAGACTATCTCAAAGGCAATTAACAGGTCAGGGACAAGCACAGCCATAGGAGAGCAAAACAATCTGGTACAGAAGAGGAAGATCCTGCTTTATCTTTCCTCCTCCTCGGGGGACAGACGAGGCTGCAGAATTGCTGTTTTGGGAACTGTAAAACTTTCCTTTGAGCCACTAAAAACTAAGCATGACAGGGCCAGGGAAAGATGTTTTGGGGAACATCTTTGCAGCAGGATACTGATCCTGCTTTTAATTCTTCAAACCATTTTAGCTCCCCTCTGCTGCTCGCTACCTATAAGAATCCCTAATGCTTTAGGAAAGGAGGAAACAAATAAATTCACAAGCACAGTTTAAAGAGGTGCCACTCAAAGTTTACATGGCCATGCACATTCAGTTGAATTTTCCATTTTAGGGCTCAGTTTGCCTCCCAAAAGGCAATTTTCCCTTTAGAGAAAAGATAGCACATGACCTGTTTTCTTTCACTGTGGGGTGCTTTGCCTGAAGAGGGGTGCCCCAGCCTGCACAGATCACACCAGCTCACCCCCAGCTGCTGGGCTGGGGGGCTGGATGAGGCTCACGCTAAACCTCACTGCAGGGGTGGCAAAGCAGCAGCGAAAAGCTGCTGGGTGGGTCGTGTAACAGTGCAGGGAATTAGCCTGTGAAGGAATCATCACCACAAAACAACAAGCTGAGGGGTGTGGAAGGTGGAAATACTCTCCTGTTGCAGAAACTCTGCATTCCAAGAAAGGTAAAAGGTCCTGTCAGGTAAGATCTGCAGCAATCACCTTGTCAGCACAGAACTGTGTGACACCACAAGCTTCATTTATTCAAGCACATTTGCTTCAGTTCATTCCCAGCATCCTGTCTTCCTCCTCTTGTCAACAAGTGGAGTTTTACACTCTGACCAACCCAGTCACAAGCCCTGAGCTGGGAACAGAAGAATTGCACAGTTTCACTAAAGATTTGAGCAACTCCGACTGAAAACCTGATGTAAACAGATCATATGCCTCTGAAAGCTTCAAATAATTCCTGCTGTAAGGCAAAACAAAGCTGAATTTTCATCTGTGAAATGTTTGGGTGAAACCCAGCAAGAGGAGGAAGTTTGAGTGAAAAAGACAAAGCGACAGTTTTCACACCTCAGAAAGATTTGGGTTGTAATCAGCTCCTTCAATTGCCTGTTTTAAACCAGGCTGCCTTCAAAACTGCAGCAGGATGCTCAGGGTCCTTTATTCAGGCTGTTCTAACCAAGCCTTTCTAGTTCTAAGCCGTGGAATTAGAAGTGATGTCTGAACTGGGTCCATTATGCTCACCAGGATGAACTGCCATCCCAGAGAAAAATCAGCCTAAACCTAAACAATTCCATGATTCCAGACCAAACCACTCGTGGAGGTGGCAGAATCAGAACTAATTCTCTCCTTTTTTCCCAAAGATATCAATCTTTCCTGTTGTGAACCTTCTGGTAGGAGTTTCAATTCTCCAAATACACTCACTTTCCCTGACTTTCCACCTTACAGACAGGCTTCTCTTTTTAAGCTAAGAACACATTTGATAAATTCTGCCTTTGGTTTGACACAAATCCTGCAACACGTGGGTCCTGATTTCGGGTTAGTCTCCCCAGAGGTTCTCAGGTTAGTGCTGTATCAGCCCACCTTCTGCTGCAGCTCCTGCAATATCCCACCAAGCCCTCCAGAAAACGGTTCTGGGCTTTCACTCTCGGCAATGCTTATTAATCACTGTTATTATTGTATTTCCCCCCGTTGCTTTCCTCGCCTCCAAACTCCCCATAGCACCCTCATTCCCCAAATACAAGACACCAGCTTAGCAACTCCTGTTTGCCTTTCTTTAATCAATCACAGGACAGAAACTTCCCTGAAGAAGTGCCACCTCCGAGCTGCCGGGCTGATCCCGGCGGGGAGCGGGGCAGAGGCGCCGGGAGCTGCAGGCACCTGCTCGGAACCCGCTCACAGCAGCCCGGACTGTTCTGCCCTCGGATGGAGCTGCGGCTGCTCCCGGCGCTGCCCCGGCTCCAGACCCAGCCCAGGCTGGGAGATGGGGCAGAACCTCTGCCCCGAGCCCCAGGCAGCCAGAGGAGCAGCACCGGGAGGAGCACGGCCAGAACCGGCAGCTGCTTTCTGCAAAACACGGCAAAACGGGCAAAAATCACACAAAAACCACAAGGGAAGAGTCCTGTGAGGCTGGCTGGCTGGCTGGCCAGCAGTTCTGCCTGCAGGAGAACTGCACCCCGAGCCCAGCTGATGGTCAGCTGGCCACTGAGCTCAGAGGGCTCCCAGCCCCTTGCTGCAGGCACCGGGCAAAAGGCAGCAGCAGTCTGGCAGCCCTGGGATCCCACTGCTGCTGCAAGCTCCCGGTAGCTTCTCTCCTCAGGCCTTCCTGCACTCTCTGATGTAACTGGGAACATTCAGGAAGGATTTCAGGTTACTGCAATACCCAAGATCCGCAGGACAGCCCTGTTTTGTCACTCAATCCCCCACTCCAGGTAACGCAGACACAAAAGTTCCACAAACACGGTGCAGTTAAGGATACCACGAAGAAAACCTAAAGCAACAGTATCCTCCCACCTCTTAAAAGGCTCATACTGAAAATCCATCTCATCCCACCCGAGTGAACCCTCATCTGGGATCTCACTGAGCCTGGCTAGTATCACTGGCTTCAGCAATATTAAATCCCCACATCAGAACAAGCTGAAGCCACAGAATCAATCCACACATCACTTTCTGAATTTCTCCACATTCTGTGCAGGGAGAAACACACTCACACAGTACCCCAGACCTGGGCCTTCTTCCACAGCAGGGTTAAACAACTCATTCTTTGCCAGATTCACTGCAACTTCTTCCTCTCTTTTAGATTTAATCTTTCTTTTTACGTGAAGACAAGGAAAAAAGTTCTTTGCTTTCCACATTCTAGGAAATTCTGTTCTTCCACTTGCAGTAACTATGAGTAACAGAGCTGTCATCACCTCTTTCCACCCTCCTCTCTCCCAAATGGGAGCAGAGATGTCCAGCAGCAACACCCTAAGCTTTGAATGCAAGGTTTTCAGAGCAGCCCTGTCTCAGTGACCACGAGAGCACCTTTGTGTCACCCAGAATCAATTTCACACACGAGAGCATGGATTTAGTGCATGTTCTCTTCCCTTTACACCAACCCCTCCCTGTGTCTTATCTAACTCAGATAAAACACTCAGACTGAACCCAAAGGTTTGAGCAGAAGCCAAAACATTCTGCCAAAGCTGCTCCGTGGTCACTTGTCACACACCACCACCACCAGTTCTGCCTGTACTGCACCTGGAGAAGGCCTTCGAGGAGCTGTGGAGCTCACCCCATCAGCTCGCAGCCCCACCAGCAGCTGAGCCTGAGCTGTTGATGGCTGTGCGGACACGGCCCAGACACCGCCAGCCCCGGGCCGAGCAGCAGAGCCCGGTGCCGGCCGCCTCCGCGGCTGCGGGGATGCTGCTGGAGGCAGAGCCGCCCCTGCCCCCTTCGAGCCGCGCCCCGCGGAGCCGGCACAGCCCAAGGACACCGGGCTGGGGGATTCTGCTGATTCAGGGGCTGGGGAGCAGCCTGGGCAGAGTCCAGGAGGCCACTGCAGCCAGGGAGCAGCGGCAGGGCCGTGACTCACTAACCCAGCACTGCGGAGGGCCAGGCACAGAGCAGCGGCCGGGCAGGGCTGCGAGGAGCCGGGCAGGGCTGCGAGGAGCCGGGCAGGGCTCTCTGCATCCCACCCCTGCTCCAGCGTGTCAGCTCAAACAGGAACCTGGGGGTTGCAGCCGAGGTGGGCCTGGAAAAACAAGTTTATCCAACTCCAGAAGTTCCTGATCTGGCCCCCCAGATTGGTCTGCTGGGACAGAGGATGCTGCCAGGCTGATCCATAGCAGAGATTTTACTGTCACAGCACCTTTTGTAACTTGTTAAACTCAAGCTCTTCCTTCATCAGGACTTTGAGGGATCTTTAGAGAACCTCCTGGACACCTCTCTCCTTTCTTCCAAGGCCAGACCCATCTATCTGTACATTTGTTACCCTCAGATGTGCCCCACATCTTCCTCCCCAGCCTGGCCTGGGCTACACCACCCGAACAGAAAGGCCCATCACCCCTGGAAGATGCATTTATCAATTCCCCAGAGGGGCACTGCAATATCCCAGACAAGGAAAGAGTCCTGCACCCCTTGCTCCCCTTGTAAAGGGGTACAACAGCAGGCTTCCACCACCAGGGAGGCTACACAGAACAGATTCCAGCTCCATCTTCAGCAGTATACAATTTTTTAACTCTAATTCCTCTTACCAAAGCCTCCTCTGGTCCACTGGGTGAAGGATTCTTTTTTCAGGGAGAAGGTTGCTCCAGACAGGCTGGGCATAGGTTGAATGCCTGGTCACTTCTCCTACAATGTATTCAAAAGAAAACAAAAAGAAACATATAAAACTGAAGGCTGAATTAGATCCCCACTGCTGTATAAGCCCCTTCAGCTGAGTCTCTCTTTGGAAACAAAACAATGGCTCGTGTGTTATTAACTTCTCTCCATTTGCATTAAGAAATGATCTGTACCAGTTACTGGAAGATTACTGGTGTTCTACCTTCAAAATACAAAGAAACACAGACTTGCCTATGAAATGGACTAACAAGTTTCATTGTACACTCAAAACTTTTTTTTTTTTGCCTCAGATTTCTAAAGTTGTTTCAAACAGATCAATTAACTTCCTCAGGGGACAAAACACAACGTGAGATGAGAAGACAGAGGGGTGGTCACCAGAGCTGCCTGTCTGCACCATCCTTGGGCCACATGCCCTGGGAGGGAAGGAAAAAGGAGCCTCGTTATTTAAGAATCCTTTGCCCTTCTGATCTACCAAAATGAACAAAAAACCCCACCTTACAGCACTTAAAAATCACAAAGCCAAAACCAATCAACCAAACTCACCCCCTGCAGGTGGAAACTCCAACACACCCTGGCAGATATACAGCTAATAAAACATCAAGCAGGCTGTACAGATGAGAGGTAGGCTGCTTACAAATGAATATATTTTATATCAGAGATACAAAGCATGGGTGGGCCCGTCTCCAAAATAAATGCAAACCAGAGCTTTCCTCCCCAATGTGAGCCTTTGAGCTGTGTCATTTGTCCTCTCCATCGCAAGGGGAATGTGCAGGCAACACCCGGAGCCAGGTGACAGCGCTGGAAACAGGATGGAGAGGACAGCCCGTGCCAAGTGTGGCAGGAGAGGGGAGCAGCTGCCAGCTCCTTACAAAGAATTAAGCATTCAGCTTCACGTTCCCTGTGTAAACGCTTGGCATGGCAATGCATCACAGAGAGCCGAGTTCCACATCAAGCCGGGTACCGCGGCTCGGGCAGCGCCTCGGGATCCCTCGCTGCTCCCGGGCTCCACCAGGAGCACCCAGCGCTGCCTGCGCAGCTCCAGCACGTTCGGAGTGAGCACACAGCTGCTTTCCGGGATCCCCCAAAACCCGACCAGCACCCCCAAATCCGATGTGCATTTTCGCATGAGGGGCTCGAAGGAAGAGGGCTACAGAAGAGGCAAGGAGAGAAAAGGGAAAGGAAACATTCTTTACCCCGACATGACAGACGAGCAGGGGCAGCTACTGAAATGTTCTCCGTGATTTCCAGAGCTCTGAGAGCCCACCCGGGTTTACAGAGCACCAGCAGCTCCCCCACAGCCCCCAGGCACGGACCGGCTGTGCGAGCAGCTCCAGGGAGCAGCGGGAGCCATCGGCGGGCAGGAGAGGGCACACGGACCGCGCTTACCTGGGCACGGGCAGGGCACGGGCAGGGCACGGGCAGGGCACACGGACCGAGCTTACCTGGGCACAGGGAGCGCACAGGCAGGGCACGGGCAGGGCACACGGACCGAGCTTACCTG
>VXBT01001855.1:345229-356726 GCA_013400235.1 Oriolus oriolus
GCCGGGGCAGAGGCGGATGTTTGACGTGCTGAAGAAGCTGTCCTGCCCCCCAGGCGAGGCTCCCGACAGGTGTGCTGTGCTCAAGGACCAGTTCCTGAAGCTGAGCCAGTACCACCAGCTAAAGACTGCCGAGAACTACACGGCTCTGAGCAGAGAGATTGAGACCCTGCTTCGCCAGGAGGGGCTGAAGGAGGCTGGGAGGATCTTCTACTTCTCCGTGCCGCCGTTTGCCTACACAGAGATCGCCCGGCACATCAACAGCAGCTGCCGGCCCCCGGCCGGGGCCTGGCTGCGCGTGGTGCTCGAGAAGCCCTTTGGCCACGACCTGCAGTCGGCCCAGCAGCTGGCAGCACAGCTGGCAGGCTGCTTCAGGGAGGAGGAGATGTACCGGGTGGACCATTACCTGGGCAAGCAGGTGAGCAGTGTGCAGCCCCTGCCAGGCTGAGGGGCTCAGTGCCCGGGAGACTCTTGGGGGTCAGTTCTGCAGCTGATGGGAACGTTGTTCCCCTCCCAAATCCAGGCAGAGCCTCTCAGTGTGATCCAGAGCCTCCATTTTCTCCTGGAATCCTGTCCTGTTCTGCTGTCCATCCTCTGGGAGAGCAGAGGGAACGTGCAGACCAAAGCAGGGCTTTGTTGGAGTGAGAAGGGTCCCTTCTGCAGAGCAGGGCCAGGCTGTAGGGCTGGGCTCTGTGCCTGGAGCAGAGATGCAGAACTCCTCTGGTGTCCTGCCCAAGGTCAGGGCTTTGGTTTCGCTGAGCAAGCAGCACCTGTCCTCTCACAGCTGCACATCTCATTGCACACAGGCCTCTGCTTAGCCGTGGCTTCTGAAAGCACGCCCTCATTTGATATGATGTGGAGCTGATGGGATGCTGGTTCTGTGGGATGCTTAGGGGAAGGTTTCTTCCTGCCCTGCGCTCCACTCTGGGCTGGAAGGATTGTCTGCTGCAGGTACAGCTGGGGATGTGGAGCTGCACTGCCCCAGAGGGAACGTGCTCAAGGACGTGCCACCCTTGTGTCACAGGAATGTGACGCCACACTAAAGACAGCCTGTTCCAGCTGTGGCACTGGACAGGTTTTACTCAGAAGTTGCATGTCCAGCTGCAAGGAGAGCATCTCCACTAAGGGGGGATTTCTTCTGTTTTGTTTCTGGGGGTTTATTTTGTCTCCCAGAAAGAGCAGATGGCTCTAGTGGTGTAAGCACCTGAACTGATATATTTCGGCACTTTGGAACCTTGCATTAGCGCCAGGAGGGTCTGACTCAGCCCTTTGTCCTCTGACAGATACAAACTGAGTGCTCTGCAGTTTGTAGTTCAGCCTTCCCACATGAAACCTCAAAATGCCTCGGAAAGACCTTTAATGTCTGCTCTGTGCATCACTGCAGGCTCTCCTGCTGCTTTTCTCTTCCCTGACCCCCTCTGCTCTGCTGCCTGTCTGCTGGATGGGGCAGCGAGGCAGAGGCGCTGTGGGAATCTGCTGAGTTTTTATTGGGTCTTTGTTTTTTTCCCTTCACAGGCTGTAGCCCATATCCTGCCTTTTCGGGATCAGAACCGACAGCTTCTGGACCCAATTTGGAACCGACATCATGTGGAAAGAATGGAGGTTGTCTTGAAGGAGACTGTGGATGCTAAAGGTTGGTGAGGCAAGAGTGCAGGGTGAGTGAGGCAGGAGGAGAGCTGGCAGGTTCATTAATTATGGGGAGGTGGCCCTTGAGGTGGTGCTGGTACAGACATAAAAAAGGAGCAGGTGAATGCTGTGTTGCTCCCTGGAAACAGAGAGGGACTGTCCCTACACTTGCTGTGCTGGAGACTGACTCACTTCCAGGTAGTGGTGCTGCCTCTGAGAAAAAAAATCCATTTGCAGTTCATCTGGGAGCTCTGGGGGCACTGCTGGCCTTCCTATCCTAATTCTTGGTGAACAGCACTAGATTTGGAATTGATGCAGTCTAAGGCCACTTCAGCTCAGTGCAGCAGTAATCTGGTTGTTGTAACAACCACCCTTTTGTGCTGCTGTCCTGCCAGACACCAGGCTGGCCCTGAGTGTGCCTTTGTGCTGTTCTTGGGGAGGTGCTCGTGCATCTCCTGCCTGGGTATTTCTGGTCCCTGGCTCAGCCTGAGTTCTGCCTGGTTCTTTCCCCTTCTGTGCAGTAGGAAGAGCACTGCAGAGACAGTCCCAGCCCGGAGCGGCAGCGTGGCTCTCCTGCTGAAGGACACGGCTGCGCTGCCTCCCTGCAGTGCTGCAGCGTCCCCTCTGCAGAGCTCAGCACAGAGCTGCGGGCTGGGCCGCGCCGCAGCGCTCCCGGGCACGGCCGGTGCCCCGGGCTCTGCGCCACCGGCACTGCTCCCCCTCGCCTTGCCTCTGCCTGCCTCCCTCAGACACCACCAACTCAATTAATGCAGTTTTATCAAACTTGGAGCAATCTTTGGTTTGGCAGCCCGGAGCTCACCTGAGCCTGTTCGTGGGAGAGGGATGCACTGCAGAGAGACTCGGGGAGAGCAGCGTTGTCTGTGCACAGCCCCAGCTACTCCCTGCGCCCTCCCCTCTCTGAACAACTTTGTGATTTTTCATTTGATGTCTTTTTTCCTCTGTGCAGCTTCAGCTGGCAGCCTGGCTCCCAGTGAGTCTGCAGCATTGATTCCATTAATGAGTGTGCCTTTGGATTAGAGCAGGGGAGATAAATTATCAGTTGGTAGGGGAAGCCTGTGGTCGTGATGCAGCCTGCTGCTGGTGACACACAGCCTTGAGTCACTCCACAAGTGCACTGTCCTTCTCCCACTGTTCCCACCTGCATGAGAAGCCGGGCAGGGAAAGGGAAGGATGGCTCTGTGCACGAAATTTTGTCCCCCAAGGGCATGGCTCAGGCAGAGCCTTCTGAGGACAGGAAAACCATCTAGTCCTGCTACAAGCAGTGACAACTTCCACTGGGACAGATTGCCCAAAGCTCTGTGCAACCAGACCATGAACACATCCAGTGGTGGGACATCCACAGCTTCCCTGAGCTTGATTGCTTCAGGTTAATTGTTGGGTGGGGAGGAGAGGAGCTCGGAGCTTTGCTCTCCCTGGCACCCACATGACAATGCAGACAAGGGAAGCACATCACCTGAGCAGCATTTTGCCTCCTCGCTGTGCCCAGGCCGCACCAGCTTCTACGAGCAGTACGGGGTGATCCGGGACGTGCTGCAGAACCACCTCACCGAGGCCCTCATGTTCCTGATCATGGAGCTCCCCGCCAACGTGAGCAGTGCCCCCGAGGTGGTGCAGCACAAGCTGCAGGCGTTCCAGTCGCTGTGGGGCCTGGAGCGGAGCAGTGCCGTGCTGGGGCAGTACCAGGCCTACGACAGCCAGGTGCAGGAGGAGCTGCAGGAGGCACGGGGCTACGTCAGCACCACACCGACCTTTGCAGGTGAGAGTTTGGGCTGGGCCCTGGCGAGGGGAGCGGTCAGAGCTGAGGAGAGCAGGGGATGTGAGTCCTTGCGTGCAGTACCAGCTCCATGGCTGTGGACCTCACTGCTGACTCAGGGATGTGTCCAGGCATCCACTGACGCGGTAGCTGGGAGCTGGACAACGCTGTTGTCACCTCAGCTGACTAATGGTCCGGGATTTCTGGGAGCTGAGGAGGGAGAGTAATGGGCAGGTGATGGAGACCCCCAGGAGTGCCTGCTGTTCAGGTGTGGGGTGGTAGCCGGGGTCTCTGTCGTTGCAGGAGTGCTGATCCGCAGCGACAGCCTGCGCTGGGAAGGGGTCCCCTTCCTCCTCACCTCCGGGAAGGCGCTGGATGAGCGGGTGGGTTACGCCCGTGTCCTCTTCAAGAACAGGGCCTACTGCACTCAGAGTGGCACTCTGAGAGATGCAGGGCACAGCCAGTGTAAACCCAAGCAGATCATCTTCCACTTCGGGCACGGTGCGCTCAACACCCCCGCGGTGCTGGTGAGCAGGAACCTCTTCCAGCCTGCCATGCCCAAGGACAGCTGGAAGGAAGCAGAGGCTCGGTCAGACCTGCACGTCTTTGGACAGCCACTGTCTGATTTCTACGTGTACAGCCCTGTGAAAGAGAGAGACGCATATTCTGTCCTCATCTCCCACATCTACCACGGCAGGAAGGATTTCTTCATCACCACGGAGAGCCTGCTGGCCTCCTGGGCGTTCTGGACACCTCTGCTGGACAGCACCTCCCGCCAGCCCCCGCGCCTCTACCCCGGGGGCGTGGAGAACCAGCAGCTCCTGGACTTTGAGATGGTGAGCGGGGGAGTGGCGTTCGCCCTGGCAGAGCCAGCGGAGCTGCTGAGCCCTGGCGGGCAGATGCCGAGCGATTTCAGGGCGATCCAGTCCAAATTCCGGCAAAGTCCCCTGGTCTCCGCGTGGGCCGAGGACCTGATTTCCCGGCTGGCGTCCGACATGGAGGAGGCCGCGGCGAGGAGCGTGGCTCGCTCTGGCCAGTTCCACCTGGCCCTGTCGGGCGGCTCCAGCCCCGTGGTGCTGTTCCAGCGGCTGGCGAGGCACCACTACGGCTTCCCCTGGAAGCACACCCACATCTGGCTGGTGGACGAGCGCTGCGTGCCCCTGACCGACAGCGAGTCCAACTTCCAGGGCCTGCACAGGCACCTGCTGCAGCGCGTCAGGGTGCCCTACTTCAACATCCACCCCATGCCCGTGCACCTCAACCGGCGCCTGTGCGTGGAGGAGGACGGGGGCGCGGAGCTCTACGCCGGGGACATCGCGGCCCTGGTGGCCAACGCCAGCTTCGACCTGGTGCTGCTGGGGGTGGGCACGGACGGGCACACGGCCTCGCTCTTCCCCCGCTCTGAGAGCGGCCTGGACGGGGCTCCCACCGTGGTGCTGACCGAGAGCCCGGTCAAACCTCACCAGAGGATGAGCCTCAGCCTGCCGCTCATCAACAGGGCCAGGCAGGTGTTTGTCCTGGTTTTGGGCAAGGGCAAGCACAACATCACCACCCTGCTCAGCAGAGTGGGCCACGAGCCCAGGAAGTGGCCGATCTCGGGCGTCAGCCCCAGCTCTGGCCAGCTGGTCTGGTACGTGGATTATGAAGCTCTGCTTGGGTGATGCCTTCGCAGTGTCCTCCTGCCTTGTCTGCGTGGCCCTGACAGCCTGGGTTTTCCTCACAGCGTCCGCGTTCCTCTGTGCCAGCAGCAGCTTCACCCCGGCACCTCCGACCTTCTGGGAGATCCGTGGCCTGCAGCGCCTCTGGCATTGGAGCCTGCAGGGAGCTGGGCTCAGTGTCCAGGGCTCAGGAGGAGCCAAGAGCCCAGTGCAGCATTTCTGCCTCTGCTCTGGGCTCTGACCAAGACTTTGGACAAATGACCTCACCTTGAAGTGCCTCAGTTTTCCTGTCAGGCCTTTGTGCTTACTGGCATGTAACTACCTCACAGGCACTACAGGACACTTGTTAGATCAACTGCCTGCCAAATTCTTTTAAATTTTATGTAATTCTCAGGCTAAAAGACAATAATAACACGTTCATCCCCTGCCCTGCTCAGTCTGGCTGGGCCAGAGTCGTTGTCTCAGTGCAGTGATGGTTTTGTGCCTGTGGATCTGTAACCTCGTCCGTGCAGCCCATCCTGGTGTGAGCCAGGCTCTGGCTGTGGCTCTGCTTTCCCAGGAGCACAGACACCCCCTGGCTTTTGTGGCAGGTGGCCCCGAAATGCTGACATTGATTTGTGAGTTCACTGCAGTCCTGAGCCTCTGCAAACTGCCCAGCAGCGGAGGCTGAGCCTGTGGGCACTAATTAGCTGCATTCATTAAGTGGATGGCTGATACCACGGGGGATGGGGAAGGAAGACAAACTGCTTTTTAGGCTGGTAAAATAATGGGGACAGGGTGAGGAGTGTGGCAGCTCACAGAGCTGCTGTCTGCCAGCAGTGCAATAATTATTGAGGGAAGAGCTTGGTGCTCAGAGGAATTGTTGGGTTTAGCTAGCAAAGAAATGTTTTCTTTAACTGCCTCATTCTCTGAAATGAACTTTTCTCTCCTCAGAACTGAAGCTTTCAGCATCATTGGATGGCTTATAAAGTTTCTGTGGGAGACAGCCTTGTAAAGTGCCCACACATCTGTCCCTGCTGCACACACTGAGGGAGCTGCAGCGTTTGCAGGAGGTGCTGGTGCTGTGTGAACTCACGGGTGGATGAGGGAGGGGATTTTCTCTGTGCACAGCCCTTGGGCACACGGGACTGGCAGATTGCACCTCTGACAGGACAGCAGAGATGTACAGAGATGCACAGAAATGGGTGGTTCTGCTGCTCACAGGGAGCGTTGCAGACACCCAGTCCTGCCCGGAGACCCCACTCTCCCCTTCCTGATTCTCTGATTTTCACCTTGCCAGAACGCTGCCACGCACGAGGGGTGTCCTCTGCTGCCAGGACATCCCCAAAGGCTCTGTTGGGTTCTTTCCCTTCGGGGCAGTGCCTTACCTGGGCAGGTGTGCCAGCTGGCGTGGCTGGTGTCCCCGCTGTGGGGGCTTGTGGCTGTTTGCTCTGGGTGTGCCCTGGTCACCGGCAGGGTTGGCCCCAGCCCCAGAGGGAGCAGGAGGAAGGGGAGCACTGCCAGGAGCTCTCTTTGTGGCTGAGTCCTGGCAAACACTGGCTCTAGAATCCACCACAGTGGTTGGAGGAGCTCTGCAGAGCAAGGAGGTTTAGGTCTGGTACCTCCATTAATGCAAACATAATTTCTTTTCTTTTTAAACAAAAATATCCACGTTAACTTCATTCTGGTTCTTTTGTATTTGGTGTGAGGGAACAAGTTCTAATGAAAAATTGACCTGTGTGAGAGTAACTATATTGTTGTGAGTACCAGAGTTTATTCCTGTCTTACAGGTGACTGTGGCATTGAAGTTTTCTTATTTTTGCACACTTTCTTGGTGATACGTGGCTGGCACCTCTTGAAATAAACACTGAGAGGTTTATCTGCACTTTTGAGTAAGCACATGGGTTTTTTTCCAGGGAGCTACTATCCTTTCCAGCTGAAAACAGGGTTTGTTTGTGAAGCCTATCTAGTGGGTCACCCCAAAATTCATCCGAGATTTTTTTTTTAATCCATTAAAAGTTTCCCCGTGTTTTCCTGGGTGAATGGAGCTATCTGGGTTGTTTGGGGGATTTTTTAGAAGTGTATTTTTTTTTCACACAGACAGTTCCTATTAAACTCTTTAATACTTAGCATTTGCTAAATGAAAACCAAATACTTTGGAATATACGAAATTTATGACTGGAAAGAGAGAGACTGGATGGAAAAAAGGGTTAAATGAACAACAAATCTGATGAGGAGGAATGGTAGCAATCCACTGGGCTGCAGGCCAAGGAAGCAGGGCTATTTTTATTTTGTGAAAGTTATTAATAGAAGGTGTGCACCTTCTTGAGAGCTTGTATTAACCTTTCTTTGCAAAGGCAGCTCCATGGAGTGACTTCTTACAGTCTGTGTCTCCTGTGAGTGATTATTGATACCAATTTTTATTAATTTTTTTAATGTCAAGTGCATTCCTACAATTCAGTGGTATGATTATTTATATGTCTTACAGAAAACTAACACTGGAAATAATTCATTTTTCACGTCAACTTTTATTAATCAAATTGTAAAATCTTCTTTTCCCATGAGTAAAGTTTTGTGAATCTTTTCATGTTGTTTAATGAATGAAGAATTATATTTATAAAAAATAAATAGTTTTTAACAAGAAGTGTCTTTTAATTTCTTCCAGAGATGGGTGGTCTTTCCCTGTCCTCCTGGTGAGTGCAGTTTTAGGGTTTCAGTTGTGCAAAGTGGATAAGTATTAAATGTTCACTCTGACTCTTGTATCTTTGGTGTCTCGTCCAGACAAGCCAGGACTTTCCAAAACAAGGAGCAGCCAAAGCCCTTTTAAGGTGAGAAGATGGAATCACCCAGCGCTGTGCAGGGTCCTGGAAGGGCCGGGCCTCGGGAGAGCCTCCCCTGAAGCACAGGAGGGATCCCCATCGCTGCGGCTCCTGCCGGGGACGGAGCGGCTCTGAGAGAGCTCTGCCGGCAGCAGAGGGTGCTGCCTGCCCGTGCTGGGGGAGCCGCTGGGAGCCGCCGGGAGCTGCTTTTCCCAGCCCTGTCCTGCCGGAGGAGCGTTTTCCAGCGGCCCGGAGCAGCACAGCCGTGTCTGCCACCAGCACCGATGGAGATGAGCGGGGGCTCCCTGCCCAGCTGCTCTCCCGGGAGCTGCTCCACAGCTGCTGTTCCTGTATCGTCCTGCTTGCTACCATTTTCCATCCGTGGCCGTCCATCAGAAAGGCAAGGAACCCATTTCTCCGCCCCCCCCCAGCTGCCAGCGGCCTCCCATGGCCAGGCTGTGACCGTGTGCCCGGCTCCCCGCAGGCACTGCCCGCACCACGAGTGCTGGGTGTGGCCCCCTTCCCGCAGCTGCAGGACTCGTGTCAGCCCGTAAATCACTGTGACTTCCAGGGATGCTCCCCTTGTGAAGAGGGAGTCATGTCCAGGTACCTCAGAGCTAACTGGGCAGTCAGCTGGGGATGTAAGGGCTGCTCTAAAAAAAACAGGGAGTAAATTCTGCATCCAAGTGCTCCCGTTACAAGAAGGGACTAAAAAGAAGATGACTACTACTTCTTTTCCTGTGAAGTCCCCCTGGGGGATGCCTCTTTTTTCTCCTCCATCCCACTCTCTTTTACTCCCTTTTCCACCCTGTCTTCCAGCTGAGGAGGGTTTGTTGATTGTCCTCTAAGCAGGCTTGGCAGGATTTCTCCCTCGTGAGGCTGCTGTTTTCACAGCCTCTCTGTCCTGCAGCACACTGGGTTACTTTGGCTTTGTGGCTGCACCTCACAGACGCTCATTGTTCACTATCTGTTGCATTGTCTCCCTCGATTCCCACAGGCACAGCCTGCATGCAGCACGTACATGTTTCCAGGCAGAGTGGTTGCTCTGTCTCTCCCCTGCTCTCCCCAGGGCACAGAGAGCTCCAGGCTTTCTGCCTGCCTGTCTTTGTGCACCCGCTCCGAATGTGAGGCAGTGGGATCCCCTTTGTCGCTGCAGTCCGCCAGCCTCCTGCTGCAAGGGCAGTGTCAGGCTTAAAGCACATCCACAGAGTCTGTTCCAGCCTCAGAGTCCATGCTGGGAGGCCGTAGGATTTAAATCTCTAACTTCAGACATTCAAAAGGGACACAGTTTTCAGGAGGTGGGTGCTCATCCCCTTCCAGACCCCAGAGCTAATCTGCAGTGCTGAACGCTGACCACAAGAAAGCAGGCATGCCAAGCCATTCCTCCTCCCACCTTCCTCTCAATAGTCTTAGCATAAATTCACAAGGATGGGAGCTGGAAAAGTCTCTTCTAATCCAGACTCCGTCCCCAGCCAGTTCCCCAAAAAGGCTTAGAGGGATTCCATTGCAGGCCATGAACACTGGCCCTGGTCAGTCACCCCCCTCTGCCGCTGTTTGTCCTGTTGTTTGAGATGTAGGCAGTGTTCAAAGCAAGTGATTGAAGATCAGCAATTCCTGCTTCTTAAGGAAGCAGGAAAGTCAAATATTAAGGAAATAAAAGCAGACAAGATTCCATAGGAGCTGTGATCTCATCTGGCGAGAAGCCACCACAAAGCTGAGAAGTTCTGCTCCAGCACTTGTCACATCTGGTTTCCTCCAGCTTCCCTGCTGCTCCCACACCTCCTCCACCCCACTTCTCCCTCTTGCTGTAAAGAGCAGGGGTCTCTCTTGGAGCACGAAACCCTTGCTCACCTGGAACCAGCACCCAAGGAAATGCAGGACTGAGTAGCTCTCTGAGAAGCTCGCCCCCAGGGCTTGGCCAGCTGTCCAGGGACTGAAGGGCATCCTGCAGAAAAAGCTTAAAGGGGGAGACATTCACAACACACATTGCGGAAGAACTCCTGCTGAAATTAGTGGGGAAAAGTGACTTAAATATGAGCAGGACCAGGTCAGAGCGATGTAGTTTTGAAAAAGCTACCCAAATATATATCTATTTAACATAAACCCTCTGTTTCTATTTTGCAGGTTGTGAAAGAACATGTTTGTGCTGTATCTACAATCTCCCTGGTGTTTCTGGTCAGCTAGAGTAATAAATTTAATCTGATGTGAATGTGTTTTTTTAGTGGACCACAGTGGCTGGCACAGAGCAAATATTCCCCAGGGACATCAAAATATGTTCAAGAAATTAGTGCCTCAGTCCTGCAAAGATATGAATGCACACATGGACAACTTCATACCCCTGCACTGTCCCTTGGAGTTCAGCAGAATTTTTCCCCTTTATTGGCTGAAGTCCTCTTCAGGGATTTTTGGATTGTATGGCCTGAAAGGGGTGAGGAGGAGGGGAGTATTCAGCAGGAGTATTCAGCTACCTGATCTTGGCCCTCACACTACATTAATTTCTTCTGACATTCTCTGTCAGCTCAGTGGGCTCAGCGCTGGACCCTGCCCTGTTATTTGTCACTGAATGCCCTGCTGTGACCACCTCGCTGCAGAAATAACCCAGCAGTGGTTCCTACAGTCCCCTGGGGACCACACAATTTCATTTCATCCCATGTGCAGCTGCAGGGGTTTTTTATCTTCTGAGAACTGGTGTAACTATGTTGTAAATCAATGCATGGCCCATGAAATGTGTCAAAAAGTCTGTTGAGCTCTCAGCAGAATATAACAACTTCTTCCCCAGAGATCCAGGACACAAATGCACCCAGGAACTGCCTTCCTCACTGCTCACCACTCACTCCCTATGAGGAGCACGGCCAGAAGAAAAAGGGCTGAGTATCCTGTCCAATTAAAATGTAGGTAAGGAAAAGGCACTCGCATGTTTATGGTTGAACCTTGTTTGAATGAGGTTCCTGTGCTGGAAATGGAGTTCAGCCGAGACAAAAGCAAAGACCTCTGGAAGCAGAGGCACAAAAATGAGGACACACGATTTAACTGTGCTCTTTTTTCACATGTGCCCCAAGACCATCAGTGATGAGAAATGTCAAGACCCATGTCAGTGTCCAATCCCCCAAACCAGTAACTCCAGCAGCGTGCAGGGGCATTCATTCCGCACTGACTCAGATGGCAGGCTGCCACCTCCTGAATCACCCACACCACTTCCTGCTGCTCTTAGGTGGTCCTTGGAGGTATCCCATGCAATATGGCTCGTGAATTTATGACAACCCCCGGGTTTACAGCTTGAGCAGCAGTGCTACAAACAAGTCTTTTTGTCTGGAAACACTGAAAAATTAATCATCTCAGAGACACTACTGGGTCAGATTTGTCCAAAGAGCTGTTTTTGAATGAAGACTGAAATGAACAGAATTGTACTTCCCTGGTTTATTTCGGTAAACAAATGAGTCTTTAAAAAGCAAACAGACATTCCCTGGAGTGATTGAAACAAATCACAGAATCACAGAATCAGTCAGGCTGGAAAAGACCTCTGAGATCGTCGAGTCCATGCTGTGACAATAACGCCACCATGCCAGCTGGGGCATGGCACTCCTTAAACACCTCCGGGCACGGACACTCCGCCGCCTCCCTGGGCAGCCCCTTCCAGCGTCTGA
>VXBT01001855.1:357283-414697 GCA_013400235.1 Oriolus oriolus
TCCGGGGCGGCTCCGCGGCCTCTCCGCGCTCGGTGCCCGCGGAGCGGAGCGGTCCCTCCGCCGGGCAGGGCTCGCGGGCGGTGCCAGCTTCAGAGCCGGGGCGAGGCCGAGCGCCGGCTGCAGCCGCTGCCGGAGCCGTCCCGGCGCGGGGAGCGGCTCCGGAGGGGACGGGCTCCGGAACCCCCCCCAGGGTCCCGGCGGTGCGGGGATGCCGCGGGCGGGGCGGCCGCCAGAGCCCGGGCGGCGTGGCCGTGTGCGGGGTTGGAGAGCAAGCAGCGATGATCGGTTCAGATAGCTCCGGCTCGCTGGGGAAGCGGGGTTGTTTGTTCAGGGTCTGTGGTTACCGCGGTGGTCTCCGGAGCTCGCCTTACAAGGTCTGATTACTGTATCTCTTTTCTTACTACATAAACCTTTGCGAATCCAGCGGGGACTTAGATAATCCTGTATCTGAAGGACCTAGACTGTTGTTATAAGGTCAGTCTTGCTGTAGCCTCCTGCTGGACTGTGCCGTGTTTTGTCCTCATTCCCGGCTGAAGCGGCAGCCAGGGTGCCTGGTGGCTGCTGGTGGCGTGCCGGAATCAAAACCTGTGAATTGTCTGAGCCGTGGCTCAAGATAAGGAAGTTTACAAAACGATTGTAAAAAGGGAGTTGCTCCTTAGAGAAAGATCACCTTTTTTTTTTTTTTTTTTCCTGTGATAGCGATGCAGGATGGCTCTGTGAACCTTTTGTCCCAGGAGTAATCTGTGTTCTTCCCACCCCTCTAACATCTGATTTCTACACCAGATGCAGCAGTGCAAAGCTCAGTAGCACAGACAGCTCAGTCTTGCTGCTGTAAGTTGGCTGCTGCATCACCAGGACCGAACTGTGCTGAGCCTGCAGTAAGAGAGGTCTGGCTATCGATGGTCAGAGGGGCTCTCCCAGCCCACAGGGCAGGATATTGCTGTGGTGAGTTGATACGGGAACAGCCGGGAATGCGATGGGGCCCTGCTGCTGTTTACAAAGTGAATGGCAATGCAGGGAAGCACCGAGGTGGAGGAGCATCTTCGCTGACCCACCCGTGGGAGCTGCCCTGTCCCCTCCTGCTCTGTCAGCGTGCCCGGCCCGCTGGCCCTGCCGAGGCTCTCCGCAGCTGTGATGGTGGATGCACAAAGCAGCAAATTACTCGTCTCCCCCCTTAAAGGCAGGGGATGAACTGCAGCAGTGCACTCCTCGGGGGATATTGGGCTGTTGCAGTGCATCAGCAGCAGCTTTTGCAGCCTCTCTCCTCTGCTCTAGAGGTTGCTGAAGTGCTCTATAATGTGCTTTGGAGCTTGTTTGTAAACTTCTGCTGGATGCTTCTGAGACGTGGGCTCGTGTTCCAGGAACTGGCCAGCTGACACGTGCTGCGTGTGTGTGCAGTCGCTCACTGCTGCTGGATGTGGGGAACGGCCTCTGCTTGTTGCTCTCCTGTGTCTGGGTTGGTTTTTTTTCCCCTGGCTCCTATTTCCTTTCCTCAGAAAAAGTGAAAGCGGTCTGCAAGGGCTGCTTGTCTTGTGAGGGCTAATTAAGAATTCATTAAGTTACTGGAATTAAAAATCTGTAGCTAATGAGCCGGTGAGGACACTATGCCAGGGTTTGTGACTGAGTGCAGACAGTGCTGACAGATAATATCCCAAGTCACAATGTAGGTTTTGAAGAATATCAGATGTGGAAGGGAGTGTGTCTGAGGTTTGTGTCTCAGTCGAATTTCGTGGCTGATGCCTCTGCATGCACTGGAACCGGCACCTGATGGGCTCTGAGAGGCCAGTGCCAGTGGTGGCTGTAATTTTGGGCTTTAGTACACTTGTACTTACTGAGTCTGGAGCCACCGAGGGCTTGTGTTGACAAGGGGTGAGGATTAACTGGTGCTGGCAGGGAGTATCAGCGAGGTGATTTCAGCTGGGCTGTGCTTATCTCCGTGTCCTGTGGCAGGAGCCTTGTGCATGCACGAGCTGGCAGAGCAGTGCAGGAGCAGCTGAGCTGGCCTGCAGGAACCACACTCACCAGCTCTGCTTTGGTGCCAGTTTCCCAAACCCGATGTCCGTGGCTGGCTGTGCAGCTGCTGCCCTGCTCCTTTGTGTCTCCAGGTGTGTGATGGATCTCATACCCGTGGCTTTGCCAAGTCACAAGTCAGACAGCAGCTGCTTTCAGACAAAGCCGTGTGATGCCTGCAGAATAAAAGTGAGTAAGTGTCTGGTACCAGACTGCAGTCACTGGGTTCCTCTGCTGGTGGCCTTTGCAGAGTGAGCTCATGTCAAGGTGTTGACTCACTTCCAGTTACTGCACTGCTCTGGGCAGCAAAGAAACCTCCCCTTGCATTACCCTGTGTGAGTAACTGCTATAGCTGCCTCTGTTTCCACAGATAATTGCTGGGGGAAGAGTGCAGTTGTCCTTAGCACAGATGGGATATGTGCTACAGGTGATGGCCAGATACTCTCTGCTGAGTGTGAGAAAATACAGCTAAAAAATAATAGTTTCCAAGCACGTGGTGGGGAAAATGTGCCACTGTTAACTGTGTTTTCCCAGAGACTACTAAAGCAACTATTCCCTTTTGACTCTGTACTGCTCTGCCTTTAATGGTAATGCTTTGGAAACTCCTGGGATAAAGTAAATTGGTCTGTGGCAATGGTCAGAAAATTCTCTTCCAGACTAAGTGGTTTATACAGCAAAGAGAAAAATCCTCATTCTCAGTGTTAATTGGGTACAAGAACTGCTTTCTTCTGTAGCTGTGGGGTGGCACGAGCTGCCTGAACTCTGGAGTGTTCAAGGGAAGGAAATACAAAAAAGAATTTCCCTATAAAATTGGTTTGGTGTGAACTGGATGCCGTGTGGAGGTCCAGCCCCAGCACGCAGAGGCAGTGAGTAAGGAGCTGACAGAACACTCAGCTGAACCACGAGCAGTGTCCTGCTCTCGAGCTGGAACTGAGTAGAGCTGTCCCAGCACAAGGGGCTGCCTTTGCAGAGCCCCTCCTTAGGCAGGAGCAGAGGGAAGGGCAGTGTCCCTGAGCGCTGGCATGAGCAGGTGCAGGTGCTGGTGCGGCGGGCGCTCGGTGCTGTCTCTGGGGACAGCTCTTTGTCACACGCTGCCGTGCCCAGGGTGGGTCTGACAGCCCAGAGCTTTCCAGGCCAGCTGGTGCTCGTGGCAACCTGACAGTGTTTGTGTGCCCCAGGGAGCGTGGTTTGGAGGGATGAGTGTAGGGCTGCAGGCCAGGGACAGCTGTGGGCTCGGCCTTCCTCGACATCTGCCGTGGTGTGTGGCCTTGCTTCCATCGCTCCCCTCGGTGCTCGGGTGTTGAGCAAGGCAGGCAATAAAGTTAATGCTTTGCTTGTCTGGTAGCTAAGGCTGGGATGGATACTTAACACCAGGTTTTATTTGATGGGCTCTGCCATGTGGCTCGTTCTGGCAGTGGGGTGGAAAAGGTGGGGAGTGTGTCCTTATCTGTGCACTGTGAGGAGTGGGGGGCTTGGCAGTCACTGACTTGCCAGTGTTCCACTCGTGTGGAAGATGTCTTGTCATCCTCCCTTGTGGTTTTATGTGTTGTACCTCAGCAGCACTGAAGATCAGTTTCAGAGTTTTTTGGATTAGCATCTTTTTCTCATTTAATAGAGAAACAGCCACATGTCTTTGCCTTCGCTTTTTTCCTTCGTGCTGGAGAGTCTTGTCCGCTGCTATTTCCTTGTCTCATGGCTCTGTGAGTTTTTTCTGTTCTAGAACATGGGAAGAGTGGTTTCAAGCTGAAGCAGTGCTGCTGCTGTGTAATAATAAAACTTCCCCTGGGAGGAGAAAGTGACACGCTTCTCTGTCCTCTTACAAAACTTTCTCTTTAAGGAGAAAGCTTTATACTTAAACAAACAAAGAAAAAGAGCCCAACAACCACCACCACCATCTGTCTGCAAAGTGAGAGCAATTGAGAGCTTTGGGGCAGAAGGTGGTAATGTCTGAATGGAATTACCAAACATAGGCTTTTTCTTTTAGCCTGGAAGGGGAATTAGATGAAGCTTCTAAGTCGGAGCAGCTGTGTCGATGTTAGCTTCAAACTGCTTTCTTTGGAGAGCTGGTATGTTATCAAGTCAGGAATCTGTCCTGAGGAGATCCCAGATGGGGCCTTGACACCATAAATGTACAAAGGCACTCAGTTGCACAAAAACTGCAGAAACAACTTAGTTCTGAAGAACGTGAGCCACAGATGGTAAACAGCCAAGAAAAGCAAGCAAGGGGTAAGGCCAAGCCGTTCTCTACATGAGAAGGCTACATTGGTCTCAGATGTTTAGAAATTCTTGGTTTAAACTTCTGCAAACTTCACTGTGGATGAATTCTGGTTTGAAAATTGTAGATTTTCTTGTAAATTAAAATCTCCTTAATGCAGAGATGTGAAAAATGCCTGCATCCTAACTGTAGTGTTTGGAGGTTTGTAGTAGGCTCTGGGGTTTGCCAAAGCGTGGCTCTTACCTGGATGCCCTAATTCATTGTTGGGTGGTACTTCAGGACCCCTGGGTCTGTGCTGCAGGGAGAGCAGCATCGCTTCTCAGTCAGAAGAGAATGATGGCTCTTGAAATGCTTCCAAACAGTAGCCTGTGGCCCTTCCTGCTGAGCTGTGGGGACACTGGGTGTGAGGCTTGGATGGGGTTGTGCTGTGTTGTCAGCAGCTCTACGTGGAGAGTCTCCTTTGGTATTCAGTCTCCCTGCGCTATTTTAAGGCTAAACCAGTCATGTTATTGAATGTGGACAATGAGGGAGGGGTTGCTTTGTTCCACACTAATCCCAGGGCAGTCGTGCATCTGGGACTTGAAGGTTCAGGGGGTGCCCATGTTAAGAAATAGTGAGGACTTGGTGAGCAGCTGGTGAGGAGGGAGCTGAACTGGGAGGATTCGTGTCTGTGTCCCAGTTCCCGTAAGCTCCAACAGCTGCAGAATAAACCTGCTGACCTTTGTGCTGAGAAGAGGTTGTGGGCCTGTGTGGATCCAGAAAGTACCTGGCTGGATGCCTGTGGGCAGGAAATGTAGTTGCCTGGACTTTGTGTTCCGGGGTTCTGTGATAGGCACGAGCTGCTGCGGGCTGGGCTGTCACCCTTCTGTCACGGTTCTCAGCGCTGGGCTGCCTTGCCTGGTGCCCCCCACAGTGGCACTGCTCGTGATCTGGGGCTGTCCGTGTGGCACGTTCTGTGCTTCCAGCTGGAACAGATTGGAGCTGGGGGTGGGAGTGAATCAAACCATTGAACGTTTGATGTTTTGTGAGCCAGGGCACTGCTTTCCTCTCTGGAGTGCTGTGCTTCCCTCTTGCAGCGAGGATCAGATAGGCAGTTGTAAGTGGTTTCAGCCTCAGACCTGACTCTGGTAGTGATTCAGGCACATGCATCTCTCAGATCTTGCCAGCACAGCTTAGTTTGCAGCCTGGGAGGAGGAGGAGGGCAGGAGGCTGCGCACGTGGCGCTGATTCCAGCAGGATATTGCTGCAAGGTGAGGTATGTGGCACGCGGTCCTGCCAAGGTACAGCTGCTGTGCAGAAGTTAAAAAGGGGCAGCTGATCTGCTGTGAGCTTGGTAAGGGCGCAGATGCGGGGAGTGGAGGCAGACCGGCACCATGGTGTGCTGCTGTGGGTTTGGCTTGCTGAAAGCTGGGATGGGGAGAAGAAGGAGGATCCATTCGAAAACATAAGGTACACAGTTTTCCCTGTTTCACTGAATGAGGTTCATCCTGGAATTGGATGCTGTAGTTTCTTGATGTCTGCCTTAGTTAACTGATCTTCAGATGATCCACTCAAGGACCAGCAAGCTGTTAAGCAGCTGAACTTTAAAAACTGTGCTTACAAGTAGCAGCTTTTGAAGGAATCGAGAGCTTTGCTGGACGGTTCATTCAGCTGCACCTTCCCTGTTGCCCTGACACGGGTGCCAGTGTGGCTGTGCTGGTGTTCCTGATCCCCTGGCTAGGACGGTGTCAGGTGGCTGCAGGATGTTTCCTTCTGGTGAGGTGGTTGAAGGGGCAGGTCCTGTGTGCCCACAGTGCCCACGAAGGTCCAGCTCTGCACTTTTAAATAACAATAACGTTAAATCCGAGGCTCTGTCCGGGTAATCTGATAGAGAGCCCGGCGTGACACGGAACTGGATTTGCAAGAGGCACAGCTTTGTGTGTCAGCACCTTCAGTGGGAGGGGACACCTGGTGAGACTGCCTGGGAGGAGCAGTGCCCACATCTGCAGCGGGCTGGGGTTGTGCAACTGCGCTCTGCTCGCTCCAGAGCAGGGCTCTGCCTTCCCTGGGGCAGCTTGCCCCGTGTGCTGTGTCACCCCAGGATGGCAGGCACCTCCAGATGTTTGCCTGCAGGGAGCTCCAGGGGATCTGCTGCTGGACGGAGTTTGTTCGTTTCGGAAGGAGTCTGTGCTGCTGGGCGCGCTCGAGCGCGCGCTGGGTGTGCGCGTTTTTCCTGTCAGGACTTTGTGCTGTGCGTATTTTCTCCAGAAAGGAATTTGGCTGTGGCTCATGAGGTGCCTTCCATCTTTGCCCCTAGGTGTGGGGATGTGGCTGGCGTTCCCTTCCAGGCAGAGCAGCTCAGCCTCCTGCTGAGGCACAGCCCCACGGCAGCACATCATCCACGGGCTGAACAGAGCTCCCACTGAGCGCTGGGACGTGGCAGCAGCCCCTGACTCAGCTGGGCAGGTTGGGCTTTTGGCCAGAGGTGTGGCAAGACTTTTGGGATGCACCTAGGAACATGCAAGAGCAAAACAAGATATGTCTTATCCTGCTGGACTGTGTTTTCTGGGATAGATGTAGCAACACTTTCCTGTTCAAGTGGAGAAAAACTGCAAATTTTGGTAGGAAACAAGAACTGAATGGCTCGTGGAGCTTTAAGTAGAAGAGATTTCTTGATGCAGGTGGGCTCTGGAGAGCAATGTGCTGTATGTTCGGACTGAGGAAAAATCCCCCTGTGTATTTAAGATATGAGAATGGAGTTTAAGCTCATGGTCATTCAGGTGGAGAGGAAGGTATTATAACCAGCACTTGTTCAGAGGCATGTGCTCTTACGTTATTTGACTTGGGCTGTCTTCAAACTTGGCAAAAACACCAACCAATCCTCAGTCTAGACTGGTTTTGAAAGAATCCTTGGCTTCATGGGAATCTCCATTTCAAGGTGCAAAACAGCACAGCAGAAGGCACAGCAGTGATTGTATTGGCATAAAGGCCTTCAATATGCTCTTAAATCTTGTTTTGGAGTATCTAAGAGGCCCACAGGACGGGTCTGTCACAGGAGTGGTGTCTGGCCCAGGCTTGTGGCCCCAGAGAAGCCCTGGGGCCCGGGTGGCCCAGCAGGTGGCCCAGCAGGTGGCAGGGTGGCAGCAGGGACGAGGTCCTTTGCAGGTCCCTCAGGGGAACCCTGCTTTGCCTACAAGCCTGATGGAAGAGCTGGGCACTCCAGTCATCCGTGCTTGGATGAATTCCTCCAGGGTGCACAGCTCCACAGCCAGCTGTGTCCGGTCCAGGGTGGCATCCCCACAGCACTGGTGTTCCCTGGACGGGGTCCAGTCTGTGCTTTCACTGGATGGTAGCAGCAGCAGTGTAAGGAGCTGACTGCAGGAATGAAACCGCAAGGTGAGTTCAGTCTGGTGCGCGGTTTCAGGGGAGGAAAAGGCTGTTGGATGTGGTGGCTTTGTTTGATGTTCCAGGCACTGGCTGCTGCAGACAGTTCACATCTGCCCTGTGTTTGGGAGGTTGTGGTGCGCTGACTGCTGGGTGGCAGTGGCTTTCTCGTTACTTTCCAACTGGTGTTTGCACACAGCACATCCTGGCCAAGCCATCCAGCCTCCTCGAAAGGAGGAGTAAGAACTTCAGCAGCAGCCAAGAAACAGCTGAACATACTCTGACTGAGACTGAGCAGCCTCAGAAAAGACAGAAGCCTACACACTGGAGACAGCAGCTGACATAACTGGCTTATCTCTGCTGTTCTTGATCTCTAAACTTTGAAAAAGCAAGGCAGCTTCTCCTTTCTGCTTGTTCCTGAGTATGTTGAGTGCATCTTGCTTGAGAACAGATCTTCTGACTGTTTCTACAAGGCTTCTTCGTCTCTGTTTCCTAACTTCTATTAATCTGTTTCAAACCTGGTTTTCTAACTGGAAACTTTCCATTGATGTCATGGGAGCTTTCTGTGGCCCACATCAAACAGCTGGGTTCACCAGGAATTAAGTGACTCTACAAATGTTTATGTTAAACACTTATTTAGAAGGCATGTTGACTTATGAGGACCTGTGATGGCTGTGGTATGTTGGGAGGATAGGTTGACTGTACAGCTTTTGTCTTGCCTTTGAACTCTGGAAGTCCTGGCAGCTGTTCAGTGCCTGGATAAGGACTCGGGAGCACAGCTCACGAGCGTGTTTCATCACTGACTGCTGCACTGCTCCTTGTCTTTTACCTTGGAGAGGCTTCTAGTGGGTCACCTTAATGGAAAGGGCCCAGATGGCAAAGTCTGGATAGACACAGCAGAAAGCTGCTGGCTGAATTACAGGTATGGAATTTTGTTGTTTTACAGAGGAAACCCACAGTTTAGTCTGCTGAGAAGCCCTAGGGAAGGAAGGAAGGACACGCATGTTCTTCAGACTCTGCTTACTCAGGCTTCTGTGGTGGTGTCAGAGCATTTGGAAGGTGGAAACAGAAGGGATTAAAAACCATCTTAGCATTCCCTGTCACCACCAAGCAGACCTCAGACTGAGGATTGGCCGTCTCGTTCCTCCCCTGCAGGAGGTTGTGCCTTGGGGTGCAGCTGAGTGTTGGCACGCTGGAGGTGGTGAGGAAGCCACTTGAAATATCATTTGACTTACAGAGTTCAGGCTTGTGAAGCTGTTGCTTAGGAATGGATTTCTGAGTGTCCCAGTAGGACTAAGGGGCAAATTTCACCCTTTGCCACTTGAACCAGTAGTGAAGCTACTGTGAACAATGCTGCAGTGCATGGCTTGGTCACTCTTTTGGCAAAAACATTTGTTCTGTATTACCACAACTGCTATTTCCAGGAAAAAGTTGCTCTGGGATATCTGGCCACCTTACAGTGCAGATGTCCTCTGAAAGCAGCATGTGCATTCCTGCAGCCACAGTTTGGATAAAGTGCTTTTACCCTCTTCATTTTGGCACTCTGCACTTTCAAATCTGATTTGTCTTGTTGAGCTTTCACAGGGATAAAACTTCAAGCAGGCAGGCTAGAAAGGCTTCTTAAAATTGCTGCTTTGTGAAGCCTTTCGGTGGATGATTTAAGATGGATTTAAGAAGCCAGCCAAAGCTTTTGGGTCACCCTGCCTGTCTCAAACCACCGCAGCAACTCCCAGGGACCCTTTCAGGTGATGGTGAAAGCAAAACATTGCATCGCGCTGAGACTGCACTCACTGCCAGCTCCAGTGAGATGTGCGGTGTCTCTTCCTAATTATGGGATGTCCCAGGTCAATTACAGCTAAACACAGAGTCCAACCATGCCATTAAACTTTTTTGGCTAATGACGAGTCAGAAGCCCAGTGAAGCATCATCCCGGCATGCTCTGCCGTGGGGAGTTGCTGAGTGTGTTCCAGTGACGCTGGCAGTGTGAGCTGCCTCTTGTGCAATCTGTCTGCCAGGAATATCCTCTTAGTTCAGCATTTGAGAGCTGCTGGGCCGTCCCTCGTTGCTGGTGTGTGTTCCTGGACGAGGAGGGCTCACCTTACTGAGCCTGCTGGTGGAGTGGTTTGCTGAATGTTGACAAAAGTCTGGGCACTGGTCTGTTCCATGTTTATCCAGCTCTTTCCTCGGGTTTTTGCTCCTGTAGTCAATGTTTGAGTTACAGAGCTTCTGGCAGCTGCCTCAGGAACGGGAGGTGAGCACCACATCTTCCTAGAGGCTGGGTCAGGCAGAGTGCGCTGTGCTGGCTCCTCGCTGCTCCCAAACAGCTCAAAGGTCCCATGGAGCAGCTTTCCCTCCTCCTGCTGTGTGTGGAGGGCTGGGGATCCATGCTTCACTTCTTCCACTGCAGAAGTGATGATACTGACTGGAGCCTCTGCAGGGAACAGCCTGTCCTGGGCAGACGAGAAATGTCAGCGCTGCTTTCTGTTCTCGGCTGGCTGGGTTGGAAACCATCTGTGCCCAGACGTTCTGGAGGTGTTTGCCACGGTGTGGCTGCTTCCTTTTGTGGGGCTTCTCTAGGAAACTGCCTTTTCTGGGGAGACTTGAGGGAGGGAAGGAGGAATTGGAAGCTGAAGCAGGGATATTGTGGACTTGAGCGAGCCGAGGTGCTGGGTGACCCTGGTATAGCAAGCTTGGATTTGTTTGGACTCTTCACCTCAACTGGCTGCTGCAGCAATTGGAGAAGAGAAATTGCATCTTCTGGCTATGTCGTTGGATTTGGAAAGGGTTTTTCCACAGCTTTTGTTATGTTTAAGGGTGGTTGTTGTTCCCAGATTAAACTTGAATAGAAAACATAAGGCTGCTGCCAGCTTTCTGTCACAGACACCTTTTATCTTGCATTCATCTCTTCCAAGCAGATGCTGCTTTCATTTCTTCTACTTTTTTTTTTTTTTTTGTTACAAGACTAAAATTAAGAGCCCTTTGATGCAGGGGAAGAAACTGTATTTCAAAGCAAAGTACCTAGTTAACTTTGATAATAAAACTGCTGTTTTTATCTTGAAGGTAATTCTGTGTTCCTTGGAAACAAATCTGAGAGTTGGGAGCTCCTGAGCCCTGCTCGCTGCAAGTGAACGTGCAGATCCCTCCTTACCTGGGAACATCAGTGACTTCTTCTGGGGTGGGAGGCGTAGGTGAAGCTGAGCTGCCCGAGGGGAGGCTGTACGTGGGAAAGGAGGTGCCAGACACTGGTGTCAGTGCACAGGGTTTGTGCAGGTTGTTTTCCTTGAGCTGCAGCTCAAGTGTGGCTGAAGCTGTCGGGGGTGCCAGCCCCCAGCTCGAGGTGCAGCGCAGGAGGAAGGACCTGAGGAGAGCAGAGCCCTGCGGACGCCGCGCTGGGGCAGTGAGGCAGTCTGTGTCCTCCAGACAGACAGGATTGTTTTTCCCAGCCCACCCTGCCCTCCCCAGCCTTCCTGCCTTCAAAGGCTTGCACTGAGCACGAGGTTCGTGTGAGCATGCAGCTTTTGGCTTTCATCTTTTCCACTTAAAAAGACGAGCCCTGTTCCTGCCATACTTCCTAAGGGCTGCTGTGGGGGCTGTTTCCAAGGGGGTGCTGAAGCCTGCCTGTCCTCAGAGGGAGGGCTGCTGGTGGACAGGGCTGAGCCACAGCCTTGCTCGTGTAGCAGGTGACTTCAGGGAATGGAGAGTGCCTGAACTTGGACCATGACCTGCACAGCAGATGTGCCTCTGCTGCATCAGACAGTTCTTGTAATGTGCTCCATCACGACAACATCTTCTCTTCCATGCCCTGGCCACTGGCCAAGCCAGCCACGGCCTAAGATCTCATCTGAGAGTAGAGGTATGGGAAATACCTACTGGAACTACCAGGCTCACTGAGGGAGACCATGGAAGGTGTTTTTGCCTATGGGCAGGTGCTGGAGAACCTGACAGGCTCTGGGGTTCTTGCCGTAAAGAACCTGTCACGATGTGTGATGGGCTCCTGTGTGATGGGCTCCTGCTCTGGGTGCATTGCATTTGGGTGTTGACTTCTGAAAACATCCTTCTGCTAAGTGAACAGAATGGTTTCCTAAACAGTATGAAAAAAAAGTCACTTCCTCAGTGACTCAGCTGTCTCCTCTTGTGAGGCTTTTGTCTTCAGTGGTGACACCCTCAGTCTCCACAGACCTCGGGATGGGAAAGACCTGAATCTGTAGTTTAAAGTGTGAAAGATCCACTGGGGCCCTCATACACAAGGATGTAACTTCAGTCCTTTTTTTTCAATGCTTTAGAAGCCGAGGATGAAGAGATCTTGGTAAATATTGTAGAGGAATGCTGAGTTTTTCCATGTGTCAAGGTAAGACCATAAGGCATGTGAACTGAATCTGGTTTTTGCTTCCTTAAATGTCAGGGACAAGGCAGGGTTTTGTGAGGAGGAACTGAGTGGTGTCTTGGGTATCAGAACCTGGGACTTGGGATTTTTTCCTCAGTAACAGGCAGTTTGTGGCATCCTCTGTGGTCCTGTTGTTCACCTTCACCTTTTGCTCCAGCACTCCAGGGGATGTGCAAGGATGAGAAGGGCTCGGATCTTTCACTCTTACCAGGTGTCTCCTCTCTCCTCCGTGGTGGGCTGGCACTGCTGCTGCCCAGCCACGCAGGGGAAATGCAGAGCCAGGGAGGTGCTGTGCCAGAGCTTCCCACGCTGAGTGCCAGGGAAGCAGAGATGGAGCACAACTTCAGTTCTGCACCACGAGGCCCTGGTTTTGCTGAATGTGCTGCTCTGCCCTCTGAATCAGAGCAGCATCCAGTTCCTGCTTGGAGGGAGCAGAGACTCTGTTGCAATGGACCAAGAATTATTTGTTTCTAGTACATGGCCCAGACTGCAACTATGCTTTTTCTGTAGTGATGAGCAGTACCAGACACTTGCACAACTTCCCCTCTGGCAGAGATGTATTTGATGTAAATACATGTGCTGAAGCTTCAGACACAATAAACGTATTTGAGGGTAAGAGGCTGAGTAATCTGGTGCTTGGCAGCTGCTCTGTTGTGGGGATTTTTGCTTTACTGTTAGCAGTGCTTGTGACATCCTTAAATGAAAAAAGGAAGAGACAGTAACTGAACAACTTAATGTTATAACAGCTCCAGCTACAAATGGTTTACCTGAGAGAGGGAATCCTGCTGGATCCTGCATCTCCTGACAGAGTATACTGTATTGCCTTCAGGAGCAGGGACTGAAATCCTCACAGTCCACTGTGGACATTTTCAAGCCATCTGTTTGAGAAAGTCTCTTTGTTGTGCCCTGCTGTCACCTAGGAAGACGACAGAAGGGAAGTCCTGGTAGGTGACTGCTGAGAACATGGATTTCTTTTAATGCAGCTGCTGCTAGCAAGAAACTACAGTGATTCATGAACTGTTTTTAGGGGAAAGCAGTGCTTTGTTACCTAAACTTTTGTCCTGGTGGGTTGGGGTGTTGGCCAATCTCACAGTTATAACCAAAAAAGTGCTTTTGATACAGGAGTGGAAACTCTGGGCAGAGGTAGAAACATCTAATTCATTCTTTCCACTCACTGCTCCCCTCCTCATCTCCTCATTATCAGGCAAAACTAATGAATCCAGATACTTAAACAGAGATGAGGGATGGACAGTGGGCAGTGTAGGCTGCAAATTAAGTGGGAAAATAACAAAAAGCAGGGAGTTCTTGTGCAAGAGGGTGGCTTATTATGGATTATGTGGGCTTCTTTAATGCAAATAGTTCTGAACATAAACATTTACTATTTAAAATTTATGGTGGCTTAATTGTGGAGGAAATGCCTCTCTAAATGCAGCCTATCAAATGGCTCCAGTGCTGGAGGGAAAAACATTAGGCAAGCATGGCAACTGGACCAGGCCTTTCAAATGCTGCTTGGTTACCAAACTGGGGGGGGGTTGTATTTGCAATGTGCCAAGTGTAGATTTCAGCCTTTTAAAGGGTTGTGAGGCTGCTTCTGGAAGCAGTGCTTGTTCACATGCAGAGCCTCAGTAATGTCAGGAAAACCAGCTGCAGGTGGCTGGACAGGTACAGAGGTGTAAGGAAGGTGAACCTCTGCACATGTGAAAAAGGACCTTTCTTTTTCACCTTTGCCTGTGACCTTTCTTTTGCTACTCATGTGACTTATTTCTGGTGGCACTCGGTCTGCAGGCAGGTTATAGACACATCTCTTGGGTGCACGTAAAGAAATTGGAACTGTGAAAAGTCTGTGCCTCTTGCACCGTGTACAGGTGCTGTCTGTGCTCGGGCTGAGCTGCCAAACCACAGCTGTTCTGCTGTTTCCTCCAGAAGAATCTCTCTGTCCCCAGCTCCTGCACTGCCAGCGAGGGATGTCTGCAGCTCCCTGTGTGTGCTGGGAGCCTCGGGTGACCTGGCTGGCACCCGAGCAGGTGACAGTCTCTTTTGTGGCACCAAGCATGATTCAGATGCTGAATTGTACCTGGAACCCAAGTTCATCAGGTCGGTCTGGTAGGTAACAGCTGCCTGCAAGCAGCACTTGCTACAACGCAGAGTTTAAAGCTGCTTCTGGAAAACAGCACTTCACCAGTTGGCTGCAGGCAGAGATTCTAGACCAGCAGGAAGCTGGAGAGGAGCAAAGGGGAGAGGTGTAAGGAAGGTCAGGGCTGCAGCTGCAACTGTGGGACATGGGGAAGGGGCTCTGGCTGGATTTCTCAGTGTTCAGCTGCGATGTAGAGCTGTCACTTCAGTGTGGGGTGGCAAACCCGGGGCTCCGTCCTGCCTGGTGTGAGAAGAGCTTCACTTGCTGGGTTTCTGGCCTGGTCACTGTGAATGCTCTACCACGGCTTCTCTCAGGCCCCGTGGCCACCCCAACAACCCTTCTGATGCCACGTGGTGCTCACTCTGCAGCCCAGGGCTCGGTGTGCCTCTGTGGAAGAGTTCTGCAGCGTTAGGGCCGTGTGTTTGCAGTAAATTCCTGTTGTACAACTGACATGCTGAAAAAAGAGCAAATTGCTTACGTCCTTTTGACATCTGTGAGTTCCAGTACCAGTAAATGAACTGTTTCCAGCCAGAGTCTCCTTGTCCTGACTCGGGCTGTAAAGGCCACAGGCTATGAGTAAGTGTGGAAAGGAAATGGACACATCAGAGCAGGGTGAGGAGCAACTGTGCTGCTGGTAACGCAGAGATCTGGACTCAGCAGCAGTCATGGTTTAACCTATAGAGCTTCCTAACGCTGCTGCTGTCCTCAGAACACCCAGGACAAAACTTCTGCGAGGTAGTTTTGAAAAAAGGACAAAAGAACTGCTTGAGAGTACTGGCCTAAGTGGGTTGGCCATAGGAAGCTGGACTAGCAGCACCTCATTACAAGAACATAATTGTTGCCGGCAAATGACTGCAATCTGCCTCTGAGAAGCCACTTTAAAAGAGTCTTGATTTGTGCCTGGGCTTTAACATGCAGTTGGCATTCCTAAGTTACCTTATGCAGAGCTGGAAAGAGCCTAATGACCTTCAAAACATCCACTAAACTTCCTCTGTGAGGAAAACCAGCCTGAGTTCACTTGTTTCATTTAGAGAAATGCCTTTTCTCTGTAACCAAAATTGCTGTTTGTGACCTGCCTTCAACAGGAGAGAAGATCCCTGGCACAGACTTCTGGAACTCCTTCGGAGTTGCTTCTATCATTACAAATACTCTGCAAAGTAAACTCTCTACTGTTGCTTAGAATTGTTTTCTGCCAGATTATGCAGCATTGTAGTTAACAGGAACTGGCTGGGTATGTGGACAGTGGAAATTTGTTTAAGTTGGTGTCTAGTAAGTGGCTTGGTTGAGGATGGGTGGTGGTTGTTACTTCAGGTTTTAGTTAACTCAGATGTGCTGCTCTGAGTAACCTCAGTGCTTTGGTTTGGAGAACCAGACACTGGAGAGAGGTGGTGTAAGAGGGCATGCTGCCTTCAGCATTGCAAAAATAGCCAGAAAACTTCAGCAGAAACTGCCTGAATCATCCCAGGGCGAGGAGTGAGAGCGAGCTGTGCTCACACAGACGAGCTGCTGCTCGGTGCTTACAAGTCCTGACAGTGCTGTACCATGAGCTGCTCCTGGCTCCCTTGGGCAGGAGCCTTTCCTGCGGCTCTGAGGGTGGGCTGGCTCGTGCCAGCTGCCTCCTGTGGGGTCAGCAGAGCCCTCGGTGCTGCTCAGGGCATGAATGGGGCCGTTTGCTCAGCGGGGCGGGCGCTACCCTCGTGGTCCAGGCAAGTCAAGCGCTGCCAAACACCGAGTGACTCGTGCTCCCCATCCCTGGCACATCTCGAGCACAGTGACTCGTCAGGGGCCTCTTACTCTGCTGGAAGATTTTCCTTTTTGCTGTTTGCTGGGGCACGTGCCGCCTTTCTTAATTCTTCCCTGCCCAACCTCTCGTGCTCCGTGAGCGCGGTTTCGCTTTCTGCGGAGCCCTGCCGGCAGCCAAACCTGCTGAGCCAAGCTGCTGCTGCTCCTCGGGAGCTGGGGCTGAGCAAGTCGCCCCTGTGGCAACCTCCTCCACGTGGGGCAAGGCGGCGTGAGGCTGCCAAAACCATCGCTACGCGACGAGGGTTGCCTGCCCCGTCCTCATCCGAGCGGAGTTGCGACGCTCCGAAACTCGCCCCGACCGTGTTGTTGGTGCAGTTGTTCCCGTCATCTCTGCTGTAGCTGCTTGGTCTCTGGCAGCAGAGGTGAGCTTGCTTGTTGCCAGGGCTTGCTCGGTGTTCAGTGGGTGGGAAGGGTGCTGGAGGGAATGCTGGTGAAGGGATGGCGTCAGCGCTGGGCCCGTGTCGCAGCCGGCCGGCACCGGGCTCTGCAGAAATGCACACTGCAGGTCACTCACTGTTTCTGACACTGAGAATGAACACCAGGGAGAATCGAGTGTCCTGGTTCTTTGGGGATGAGGTTTGGATGCTGTTGGAGGCACGTGAGTTCTCCTCTCTTCGGCCCACTTGAGATGTGTTGTAGCATTGCTGATGCACCTTGGCTTTTGGCTTGGTTACACAGGGTATCTCCGTGATCAGGGGATCTGTTCTCAGCCCCACCAGGGGAGGAAGGGGAAATCCCTGGTGTGGAAGCCGATCTGAAGAAGGGAAAGCACTGTGAAGGGTGTTGGTGGGGTTTCTGACCTGCTGGCTGTGCACATACCTACCTGCTAGCAGGTTAGCCAGCAAACTGGGAGCTGTGTGGCTGCTTTGGCTATTGGCTTGCAGGGTGAACATTCAGCCCAAGAAAATTAACCAAGTTCTCCTTATGCTTTTCTAGCAAAATCATGGAAACATGAGCAAAACTACCATGGGTTTTTTAGTCTCTCTCATTGGTGCTGTCTGGGATCCTTTAGTTCTAAAGCTGTAAGCAAGTCACTGACCATGTGCAGTGTATGTATGTTCTTGTCTTCTCCTGAGGCGTGCTCCAGGCTGGAAATCTCTAGGGCAGGGCTCTGATTCATTGTCTGCAGAGCACCCAGAGCCTGCGAGGTGTTTAAAGGTTTGGCCTCTTATCTGTAGAAGTACACCTAATGAATGTTATGGGAAGGAGATAAAGCCACAGTAAACTGATGTGAAGGAATAAAGTAAAACTGGATAGGAATCAAGGAGCTGAGGATCCTTCACGTGTTCTTGTTGATGCTCCAGACAAGTAGGTGCAGAGCAAGGGAGGAGCTGTGAGGAACCATGGGTTTCTGAACTGCAGAGAGAAGCTGGACACCAGCCCTGCTCTGCCATGTACAATGTCTGACTTGCAGAGCTGTGTTCTCCCTATTTTAACAGCAGGACTTTGCCTTCCATTTAAGTGTCTTTGCTGTCTTGATCTATTTGCTGCAAGCAGTTGTTTTGGGACCTGGCATATCCTTCTAGTATGGCAAACTGACTGCTTGCTCTGAACAGCTAAATGGAAGGGAGGTCCAGTTCTCACTGAAAATAGCAGCAAATACTTTTCTCTGAGGCACCCTTAGAATTTCATCCCACAGTTTTTGAGCCCAGAAGGTTAACAATGGAACTGACAGTAGCATGGGAGCAGAACTGAGCATCATGGGGATGAGCTTGTGTTGGTAAAGCAGAGCAGAGTTGCAGCAAGCCTGAGCTGTTGATAAGATAGATAAAAGCACTTTCAGTGTTTACATTTGTACTTAAACCTGTAGCAGTTGAAAGGTTTTGAAGCTGCTCCTTGCCCAGCATATCTTTTTGTTTATGGCTGGCTGTGTCTCATATCAAGCTGCCCAGGGCATAAATCCATTAATTTATCAGGATAAGCCTTTCTGTCTCTCTCCTGCTGCGGGAAAGTGCCTGTATTGTCTTGTGCATGAAGAGGCTTTTCCTTGTAAAAAATGAGGGCATAATTGTGTTCCTGACTGCAGGGCAAGGTGCCACTCTGCAGTTGTAGGCCAGGCTGGTGCCAGGAGCAGCAGAGCCAGCTGTGAGCAGGAATTATTGCCCTGCCCTAATAAGGAGCCGTGTTGCACTTAAGTCTTGGCATGGGGTGCTCAGTACCTGAGCTGCTCTCACTCTGACTGACCCCTTCAATATTTTTCCTTTCTTTCCCCTTTCTCTTTATTCTGGCCATTGTCTTTCATCTGCTGTGAGCAGCCTGCCTGGGACAGTCCTGACCACTGTGAGTGATGAGTGGTGCTTGTGTTCAGAAATCTGCTCCCGGAGCAGGGCAGGCAGTGAGGGCTGTCCTGCCCCGTGGGCTTCAGGAGTCCCTGCTGCCTTTCACTGGGGTGATTCCCTTTCTGGAGCAGCAGCCTCAGAGAAATATGATGAAGCTTATGTTGGCAAAAGGCAAGAAGCCACAATGAACACGGCATTGTTCTGCTAATGAGGAGCACAATCACATTCCCTTACTTCTCCTGAGCGTTTTGTGCTTCAAAGAGGTCTGCACCAGCACTCCTGCAGTCTGCTTTGTTTTGGTTCTTGTTTCCTATGCTGTGTTCTCACATGTACTGCACAGGAAATCTCTGCCTCTCCTCCCTCTGCCAATGTTTTGTTCCCTTATCCTAATCAAAATTCCAGCAGCTGAATTTGCCTATGGACTTCCACATGTGCCTTGCCAGTCCCTTGTTGACAGCTTTGGCCTTGGAATGCCAGGGAGTTCGCCTGGTGCTTTCTGCAGAGCACCACATGTTCCGTCTCGGCAGCCTGATGGGTTTTATCCCAGCCTGAGCAAACAGCTTACGCTGAAGCTTTTTAAAAATTACTGCTTTGGGTCAGCATTAATGTGCCTCTCCCAGGGAAGCTCAGCTAATGTCTGTTTTGGCTTGTTCTTGGGATCCCTTGGTTTGAGCTGCTGCTGTTCCTTAGGCTTGCAGAGCAGGGCTGAGGTGCCTGTGACTCACGGAAACACGTGGGGCACAGCAGCCACAGCATGTGCTGCGGGAGGGTGAGGCACTGGCATCCCTGACTGACTGCCCTCCCTCAGCTGCTTTTGCTGTTCCTTGCTCGTTCTCAGCTGTTGACCAGCCGGCTGACACGGTTCAGGATTTGTTTTTGATGTTGTGGATGGCATTTATTTAACTCCCAGGATGTCGTGGTCATCTCAGCAGCTGATAAGGTGATTGGGCCTGTTTAGATGGCATCTCCTGTCTGCCAGTGCCCAACATCTGAGCTCCCTGAAGAGTTTGCAATAGCTGTACTGCAGCCTGTGCATGGGAATGTGACTTCTAAAGAATCTCAGGATTTTCCTCTCCATCCATGATTAATAAAAAGTGGGTAAGGAAAGAAAAAATAGTCTTATCTCTTGCTACTTGAGAATTGGGATTTAGCTCACTGTTCCAATGGCATACCTTGGATTAGTAGTAAAAACCTGTAGGGAAGCTGCTGAATTGATCCCTAACCCAGACCATACATGAGCCTTCCCTGTTCACCTTCTAGCTGAAGCCTTGCTGATGTCCAGTAATCTTATTTTTAAACCAGATCTGATTCATGCTCTATTTCCTATGCCAGATGAGGTCCTTGGTTGTGAGTAAGTGTTGTGACTGTAGCTGGCAGGAGCGCTGCATGATTGCCTCACTTCAGGAAATGTTAAAATAACACTTTTTTTTCTTAGAAAGCTCGTTTGCACCCCTCCCACTTCTAATCCTCCTAATAGCTGCCCCCAGTTTGGCAGCTGTCTGACAGAGGGTTGTTTGTGTTGCTGAGTGAGAGCAGAGACACTTCGGTGGATGCAGTGCTGGAGGAGAGGTGCACAGAGTGAGCGAAGATCTCTAGCCAAGCTGGCTTACACGTTTCAGAGGTTTCTCTGCAATCTGGAAGGAAAACTGCTAAACTGTGAGAAGAATCTTGCTCCTCCCCCTGGACTCTGCAACTGAAACTAGGGATTTTTTTTTTTTTTCCCTCTTGGACAAGAGAAGCTGCCCCAACCAAAGCTGCTCAGTTGAGACAAAGCAGGCAGGGGGTTTATCTGCTCCTTGGCTGCAGGGGTTCAGAGGGGCCAAGAGCTGCTGGAATGAGTGTCCCCCAAGGCTGGACCCAGCAGCTTTTGTCTGCTGTTTCAGACTTACAGTCAGGCCTCCAAGGTACTCAGCAAAGCTTTAGCTGAGGAGAATTATCTCCTCAGCCCTGTATCAGTGGCTGCTTTGGCAGCTGATCCGTGCAACCCTTCCTGCTGGTGGAAAGGAGGCACACGTTGCTGGGGTAAACAGGAACGCCGCGCTCTGTGAACGTGGCATACAGGGCTGGGTGTGCTAATGTTTAACTTGTCTCCTGTTTTTCTTTCCGTCCATTAGGCAGCACTGAGCGGTGCACATCCTGACAAAGTCTCCTGGCAACCTTGTCTGCGGGGCTGAATGACAGCAGAAGCTGCCGGGTGAATCGATGAGCCTGTAAGGAGGCGAAATCAGGACACACAATGGGTCAGAAGGTCACAGGTGGCATAAAGACTGTGGATATGAGGGACCCTGTTTACAGGCCATTGAAGCAGGAGCTCCAAGGACTGGACTACAGCAAACCCACCCGGCTGGACCTGCTGCTGGACATGCCCCCGGTGTCCCACGAAGTGCAGCTGCTGCACTCGTGGAACAACGACGACCGCTCGCTGAACGTGTTTGTGAAGGAGGACGACAAGCTGATATTTCACCGGCATCCGGTGGCCCAGAGCACGGATGCCATCAGGGGCAAGGTGGGCTACACGCGGGGCCTGCACGTGTGGCAGATCACGTGGGCCATGCGCCAGCGGGGCACCCACGCCGTGGTCGGGGTGGCCACGGCAGAGGCCCCCCTGCACTCCGTGGGCTACACGACGCTCGTGGGCAACAACCACGAGTCCTGGGGCTGGGACCTCGGGCGCAACAGACTCTACCACGACGGCAAGAACCAGCCCAGCAAAACCTACCCTGCCTTCCTAGAGCCGGACGAGACTTTCATCGTGCCCGACTCCTTCCTGGTGGTTCTGGACATGGATGACGGGACGCTGAGCTTCATTGTGGATGGGCAGTACATGGGGGTTGCCTTTCGAGGACTCAAAGGGAAAAAACTCTACCCGGTGGTGAGCGCGGTGTGGGGCCACTGTGAAATACGGATGTGCTACTTGAACGGACTTGACCGTGAGTATGGCTCCTGTCCTGGCCCTGGCAGCACAGGCCTCTGGCTGCCCTTGCTGGGCCGTCCTGGGGAGGGATTTCCTCTTTGTAGGGAGGTGAGGACTCGTGTCAGCAGAAGGGCTGCTGGGTGCAGCTCGGAATGCTCGATGGCAAATACGCAGTATTTGTCTGACAGCACACGTGTTGTGTCACCAGGGCACTGCAGGGAGCAGGCAGGGCTCGGGGAGGTGGTTTGGTGGGAGAAGGTGGTGCCACTTGTCCACTAGAGATGGGAAACCTTGTGTTGCTACCAGAAGAGCAGCAGGAACGTTCTCCTGACAGTTGCACTACTGGCACTGGAATCCTGGTGTCTCTTTACAGAAACAGTCTCTGAGAAAATCCTCTTCCTTAAATGGGTAATGAAGGGATGTTTAAAATCCCTTGCAGGCAAGAATGGGAAAATCTCTCCCTATCTAAGAAAACGGTAATGTTTTTCATCTTTCAGAAAAGCAGCTCATTTCCCTGCCTCTCTCAGAGCAGGGTGTGCTCGTTTCTAGCAAGGGGCTGGATACTGTAGTCAGCCCAGCTTGCATGCCAGGCCTTTTACTAACAGGCACATCAATCTCTAGCTAAGCTTAGTAATAAATTTGGCTGTCCAAATGTGCTAAAGTCTGTTATCTCTCATAGTCAGAAGTTCCCATGGGGCCAGACTGTGACTCAGTCCTCTGGGTAGGGTGGAGGAGAGAGGTGAAGGAAGTGGATTAAAATCTGGATTTATGTTGCTAGTGAAATAAATTTGGCAGTATTGGTATGAAGAGTAGTTTCCCCTGCATTCCAGAACAGTGTCTGCCCAAGGGCTGCAGCGTACTGGGCTCTTCTCTTTGTGCTGGAGGTGTCCTGATGCTGGCCCACCTCTGGTAAATTACCCTGACACTGGGGTGCAACAGAGCTGGCACCAGGAAAACTGAGCTGCCAGAATAACCAGGAGAGCCTTGCAAAGGGGCAGGAGCAAAATCTGCAAGACCAAACAGAGAGCTCTTGGCAGAGCATTTTCTCACCCAAAGAAAGCCCAGCTCTTTCTGCCACAACAGCTTAAAGAATGTCAGCAGCTCCAGGAACCAGGTTTTGCTGGAGGTCAAAGCCAAAACCTGCAGCTCCACTCAAAGCCAGCAAGGCTGTGGAGCTGCTGGCACGGAGCTGCACTTAGCAGGGAAGCGGCCACCTCCAGGGCTGGAGCTGCTGCAGTGTGCTCTCCGCTAAGGAGTGAACTGTGGGCACCAGGCCAGCGGTGACGGGATGCTATTTTGGCACAGATAGAAAGAAGGTGTCTGGCTCTAACCACTTCTGAGCATTCAATAGCAGCACTGGCCAGTGATTGTAGTGCTTGTGAATGGAAGGAGGTCAGATACGTGTGTGCTTTCTCTTCTGGTCCTGCCAGACGGGGTTATCAGTGCAAACTAGATGAGGACGAGTCTTAATCTCTCTGGAAGATCCTCTCCTTTTAAGGCCACTAGACTGAAATCTGTTTGTCCTGTGAATATCCAAAGGCTCTGAAGGTCAGGGCCCTTGTCCCCTGGGATGCTGGCTGGGCAGTGCCTCTGTCCCAGCTATCTGTGTGCAGAGCAGGCGGAATTGGGGCAGACTTTGAATGCAGCGAGTTTGTGTCCCAATGGTTTAAGAATAAGCTACACTGGGAGGTGCCAAAGGAGTGCTGCCAGTAATGGGCCTCTTTGGCAGTGCCACAGCCCGAGCAGAGAGGTGCAGCCTGCTGCAGGAACCCGTCCCTGCCGAAGAGGCGTCAGCTCCTGAAATGGGCCACGAGCAGACAGCCCAGAGCTGAGTGCAGCCGTGTTCTCCTTGTGACACAGAACACGTGTGATAAGTGCTGGGGCTTGGGGAGCTGTGTGAACAGTCAGATTAATTTGGCTTGTAGCAGTAGAAGCTGGAGCTGTAGGCTGAAAGTCACTGAAAACTGCAGCTTCTCAGCCGAACTCATTCCGTGCCCGTGGGTGCTTTCAGGTGTCTGAGTTCAGCCCGAGTAAAAGGAAGCTTTCTAAAGGTGCAGGCAGAGCCCACAGGCTATAGAAGGATGTCCAGTTATCTGTTTGGGATGTCTGTCAGCCCTCTCTGGGGGCAGGACAAACCCCTCGGGCTCGAGCAGCACGGGGTGTCAAGGTGAGCTCTGAGGAGCTGATGTGTGTGTTCCTCGTGCGCAGCTGGGATGTGTTAGCTCTGGCTTTGACCTCAGTCCCCTCCGTGATGTGAGTGACTCCTCAGCAGCAAAGGGCCCCATGTGCCATTCCGGAAAAACTTGTATTGTCTTGTTCAGGGTTTTAAGTACAGGATGCAGAAAAAGATAGCCAAAGGCCTGTATCCTTCCCGGGTCTGTGACACGGGAGGGACTCCTCTAGCGGAAAGTGTCACGGTGCAAGTAGTAACATGGAGCTTTGACAGATGGCTTTGTTCTTCATGGGAACTATGCAGTGTAAATGGGGGGGCTGACAGCTGTTACCCTCCTGTATGAGATAAATCGTGGTGCTGCTGGGTACCCAGACCGCACGATGCTCTGGCTGCTGCAGTCTTTTACTTTGGTGACTCTTACAAAAGTTTCTGGATGCTGCAGGAAGAGGCACGAGCTAGAAGATGTGTTCTGACTGGAATGAATGGTATTGCAGAGGAGGAACTTGCAGTTGGTATTCTAGGATTGTTTCATTCACACAAGTGCGGCTTAAATAACCTACAGAGGCCTCCTGCCGTGCTGGTGTGTTTGATGAGCTGGAGCTGCTGAATGGCTTAGGTCCTGCAGACATGCCAGGCGTTCCCTGCTCCTGCTCAGTCTTTCCTGGGGGATTTGTAGAAGCAGCAGAGTGAACGTGTGCCGTGTGGGCTGCGCTGTTAACGTCTCGGGTCTCTTTTCCCAGCTGAACCACTGCCTCTGATGGACTTGTGCCGGCGAGCCGTGAGGCTTGCCCTGGGCAAGGACAGACTGACTGAGATCCCCACCCTGCCCCTGCCAGCCTCCCTCAAGAGTTACCTGCTCTACCAGTGACCCTCGTGCTGCAGGACAGAGGTGGAACCAGGGCCGTGGATGGGAGCTGACCCGCGGAGCGCTGCGCTCTCCACCCTCGAGTCGCCCCTGCTGCTGGAGCTCCTCGGCCAAAGCATTCCTGCCGCTGCTTCAGCCTCCGTGTGCCCTCACTGGCGAGCTCTCAATAACCCTTGTTTCACAACTGAGTGCTTTGTTCCTTGGAAGTCACTTCCCCAGCACACTTACAAAAGGAACATTTACAGAGGCTCTGTGCTTCCCTGCTCCTCCTGAGAAAAGGCTCTGCTGCATCCTTGGGGTTCGAGGGCCTCGGAGTGAAGGATTTTTCTGTACCAGCTGAAGGGAAGGATGATAATAAAAGAATAAAAGTAAGAATAAACACATAATTTGGGGAAAGAGGAGGCATTAGGAATAGAAATGTTAAGACCAGGTCCTAAGAATGGAAAGGCTCAGGATGGCCAGCAGAGTTGGAAAGAGTCTACCACGAAGAATTAATTGATGAGTTTTTTAAAAGCCAAAAAATAAAAAGTACAACCCCAAGCCCTGAATCACCAAAACCAAGAACCCTTCCACCAGGACACTTCTTGATTTGGAGAAGGTGGTTATGTTGCTGGTGTCTGTGTCTGTGCTGGGACTTTCACCTTGCTCTGTTGCTGTTTCACAGGCTGTGACTCCTGCTTTCTTGTTTATCACCACTGCTCCTCCCGCTCCATTCTCTGCTCTGCCTCCTCCTGGTGGGCTTGGCTCAGTCGGTTTTGCAGTCAGGCTGTGTCTCCACACGCCTCCTTCCTGACTGAAAACTGCAGCTTTTGGTCTGGGACTCCTGGCTGAGGTGGGAACAGGGAAGGACAAACTTGTGCAGTAGGGTGAGCCCGTCTGTACGAGCTTTGTCACCCAGCTGCAGGTCCTGTCCCCTGAGCTCTGCCCCTGCTCCATGCTGAGCCTTTAGAGGAACGTTTCTCTAATTTAATGTTTCTCTAATGGCACTGCTGGGGAATTCTCTTCTGGGATAAGCTGCTTAAATTCATCCGAACCAGGCTTTGTTCTGTCATGGACCAGCTTAATCTCCACTTCTCTCTGCGGCAGGAATGGTTCTCTCTGCCTGGCTGGGGCTGGGAGGCTGTCCCAGAGGAGTGGTCAGCGTGGCTGCAGAAATGCCAGCAGCAGCAGGGGATTGCTGCAGGGTGGCACTCGGGAGGATTTAGCAGAGGCTGGGGGTGATCCTCAGGCACAGCAAGAAGAAACTGGGGAGCAGGAGAGAGAACTGCAATAAGCAGGACAAGCAATTCAGGCAAAATCAGCACATCCCAAATAGATCCTCAGCAGCCAAGCAAAGAGGATGACACTCCTTTGTTAGCAGGAGCTGCTCTCTTGACCTCTCCACAGGTTACTATGCTGCCTTTCTGGGGTTATTTTGCACATTTCTTTGTGTTTTTTTCTTGAAAAATGTTTGTGTGATTGGTTGTTTTTTTTTTTTTGCTTTTGAGTTATCCCTTCAGTTTTGTGTAGGTACAAATGAGTTTAGTTGTTGAAAATGTTAATATATATATTTGTGGTGTATGTATAAGAACATGTTTTAAACAGCTGCTGTAGGGTACCTTTTTGAAAATAAACTACTTGCATAGTATATTTTTTAAAGCACAGAGTTGGTGCCAAGACTGGGTGGGGTGTGATGTGCCCCTTTTTTATTCTAATATTATATGACTTTTTTTTCAATGTAGGGGTTTGTACTAGTTTCTGTTGCAGGGCGGGACACAAAATTCAGTGTGTGGAGCCCTACTTGGTTGCCTTTGACTTGAACCAGTGTCTTCCAGAACTCCAGGGAAGTAGCTGTGTTCTCCCTACTTCTAATGCTCTTTGTGCTCCCTCGTTTCCATCTCTCCTCACTTCACCAGGACATTACTTTGTACAGTTTAAAATCCTTTCTATTTTATGACTGTAGATAATACTCAGTAACCTAATAAACTTTATTAAATATTACTTGGTGGCGGGTTTTATTTGCATGAAACGATCAGATTTCTTTATGCTTTGTTTCTACACGAGTTTATTCCCAGGAAGCCTGCCCAAACAGGCAGGGCAGGGGCTGTCATGGCCTTATCTCTGCTGGGAAGAATTACAATTTAAAGCTGGCATCTGAAAGGTGTGTGCAGACAGGGGCAGGCTGTGGGTGCAGGGTGGTGAGGTGTGGTACCCTGAGAGTGTGTGCAGCTGCCCTTGGAGCCTCAGAGCTGGAGCTGGGTCTAACCTGTGCTGGGACAGCGCCGGGTTCCTGCTGCCCCTGCGTTTGGAGCTGGTCCTGCAGCTCTGTGCCTGCTGCTTGTGCCTTCAGTCACCGCCCTGTGCACCACACAGGTGCTCCCACACCGTGTCAGCAGGGAGGTTCAGCCTCTCCAGAGTGCCTGGCAGTGTGGTGATGGGGTGCTTCTGTCCATGATGATGAGGGCTTCAAGTCATCCTCCTGTCCCTGCACTTCTCTGCCTTCCCTGCAGCCACCGAGGTGTGTGAGGGAGCCGGATCTGACAATCAGCTCACACACACACACTGCAACCTGGGAGCTTCAGCTACAGCCTGAGAGCTGCCTGCCTCATCAGGGTAGTGGGGAGGGAGAGCTCAGAAAAAGGCAAGTGGTTTCTTGCCTCTTGTCTCTAGTCAGGGCAAGATTTTTTTTTTTAAATTTTGGGTGTCTCTTACATGTGGGAAAACCACATGATAAAGACAAGGGTTTGCAGATCCTGAGCTTCAGTCTCCAGCATATTCAGTGATCACACCTCTGGTTTGCTGCAGGCAGCACAGGACTTCAGTGGAACTCTTATTTTGTGCCTGTTCCTGCCCCAGGCCCCTTCCCCTTCCCTTGCAGCTGAGGCTGGGGGAGAGCAGGAGGCTGGGAGGGTGCAGAAGGTGGGGCGGGTGCAGAAAACTGAGGAATTAGTTCATGCTCAGCTCCAGACACCCAAACAGGCTCGTGTTCCAGCTGCATGGAATATTTGAAACAAATGACCTGCTCAGGGCTGGGAGCCTGCGGTGTTTATGTACAGTGCCATGGCAACAGGGGAGGAAGTCATGAGATGGGGATTGGACCTGGTGGAATCAACAAATGAAATCACAGATTAGCAGGGCCCAATAAATCAGTGGTGCTCTGCTCCCCTGCTATTCTTGCCTCCATCCCAGCCCCGGCACCGTGGCAGGCAGATCTCTGCCTTTGTGAGCAGCAGTAAAAGCTGCGAGCTCTGCTTGTCTCAGGGCTGCCTTGAAAGCCACCCGTGCTGCACTGCCAGCCTCCCGTCCTCCTGCTGCTGCTGACTCACCACTTTACGCACATGGAACTGTTCCTACATTTTTTGGGAGGCTCCTGGCCTCGACAGCCCGCCTGCTGCTGCCTTGCCTGTGCTGCAGCGGTGCTGGGGCCACTCTGCAGAGAACCTTGGCATCCTGGTGCTCTGGACAAGCCGTGGAGCAGCTTTTGTTTCTTCCTGGAAGTTGAGGCTTTGGTGAAAGTAATTTGTGACTAGGAAAGTGTGCAAGGGGGAAGTGTTCAGTGGAGGAGGTCAGCAGCTGATAAGGAAGGATGTCATCCTTCTTTAGCAGTCTTGTCACGCTCCTCTCAAAAGGGAAGCCTGTCCTGGTGCAGGTTACACTCCTGCACAAACCTGTGCCTGTGGATCTTCATCAAAGCTGTGCCAGTGTCAGGACAGGAAACTGGGAGGGGGGAAGACAATTGCCAGTTCTCTCCTTTGTCTGGAGGACTGAGAATTTATGTCTGAGCTCAAACAACTTCCCTGTTGGAGCCCAGCCACCAGTCTGTACCTGTCAAGTCCTTTGCCAGTATCAAGGCAATTTTCCCTTTCCGTGGGCCTGAGATGTGGGAACTTGAAGGAACGTGCGTCATTCTTTTAAGAACTTATTTTGGCAGTCACACCTTTTCTCCTGCATAAGGTAAGACAATTATGAAAAACATTTCCTAGCACACTGCCCCTCTTTCTCCCACATGCTTTCTACGCAGAGCTAATGCTCTTGATCTTATGCCAAAGTTGCATTTGACTGGAGAAGGAAATACAGTGATTTATTTACTAAAGTTTATTAAAATTAAAAACCGAACCCAAAGCACAGCCTTTCTTGGCTTGCAAAACAGTGCTGAAAGGAACAAAACTCATTCAGTGCTCGCACAAAACACACTGAAGCACTGATCCTGCCTTTGCACATGTTTCATTCGAAACTATTGCAGGCTTGTCTGCCCTTCAGACAGAAAACTATTTGAAGCAGCTGCCAGATGTTTTGTCTGCCTCGTGTTTCACAGTTTGCTCGTGCTCCTCGCAGCGGGAGCCGGGGCTGTTCTGTTCCTGTGGCACCCCGGCGCTGGTTCCGCTCACCCTGACACGGGGCAGACACCAACGCGGGCGTTTCTCTGCCCGGCCCGGTGTCACCTCTGCTGTGCCGTCTGCCGGCCCAGCTGGGCCCTGCTCGGGGCCAGCACGGAGCGGCCACGTTCCCCCGCTCACGTCCTGCCACGGCGGGGGAACGTTCCGGAGGTTCAGGGTCTCCTACGGCGCGAGCTCTCCTGGCCCGGCTCTGTTTGCCTTTTAGCAGCTGGGTCAGGGCTTGGACTGGAGCTTAGCTGAGCTACAAATCTTATTTCCCCCTATAAGAGGGACCATAAATACAAATACAAATTGTATTCTCAAATAGAATGAAGTGGGGCAAAAACCTTTGTGGTTTTTTTCAGAGCTGTGACAAACTTGACTCCTCCAAGACAGACGCCTGCTGAACAGGGAATACCTCGGGATTTCCTTTGTGTTTGCCTGGCCTGTACACATTGTTTGTGTAAAATTTGTCAACTGGGAGCAGTTGCATTTCCCATCGTGTTTAGAGGTACCTGCCTCCCTGGCTCTCTGTGCTTCTGCCCCACTCACACCCCTGGAGAGCCACATCCTGTGCACGTGGGGCATCCTGGGGCAGCGTCCTCACTAAATGGGTTCAACCTGCAGTTTTTCACTTTGCTCAGACTCGCATCTTTTAATAATCAGAGGACTCCTGTCCACACTTTTTGGGCACCTAGCACTGCTTTTGCCTCTGACATCATGTGTGACTGTTCTGCAGCCAACAGCTCGCGGCCAGGGGAAGCTGTGCTGTGCAGAGGTGTTGGGTGGGACGTGGGCCAAGACAGAGGAGCTCTGGGTGACCTTCTAGAGAGCACCTGGTATGTCCTGAGGAGTCCCTGGAATGCCTGTTCTTACCAGAGCCTGTCACTGTTCCCTCCCAGAACCTCTTGTTAAGCCATTATTTAAAAGCACCTAACAATGTTTCAGTCCAAAACCTGCATAAGCAAACAGGTTCTCCAACTTGTTATTTAAAAAGGTACAAAGGCAGGCAAAAAACACCTGCCTGAACTGGAATCTGGTAGGACACGGGTGTTGATTTTTTTTTTTTTTTTTGCCTTTTATGAAAAAATAGTGAAGGTTTCCTACAATGGAAATGGGTCTGAACACTTCGTTCTCTCACTTTTCCCAAAACAGGACCTTTGGGAGTGCAGAGCTTCCTGGTAGGCTGCAGGTAAAGTGCCACCTACCAAAGCAGTAACCTAATTTCCTGCAACAGGCTGGATGTTTTCTTTGGAAGAGAACCACCTAATATTGATAAGGTCTGTTTCTACTTAATTTGAGGTCCAGCAGAGAGACTTGAGGAGTACCAGCTGTTACTCCTAAATATGATCTGTATTTTTCAAACTGTCTAGACACCTGGGTGGGTTGCACACGTTACCAGCAAAGGTAGTTAATCATGTCAAACATTCTCTAAAGGTTTGTTTTGTTTAATGAGCTATATGGAAACCCAGGGGAACACAGTGAATCAAGCAGACAAGTGAGGAAATTTGATCACGAAGGCTGACACTTGGACATTTTTCATTCTGACGTGGTACAGACAGTGCAGAGATTTCAGGAGTTATTGGCTGTGGTGTTTGATAACACCACTGACACAGTAAACCTTCACAGCAGTGGGGATGCTCCACATCTTTGTGAAATGCTGCTAAATGAAAACTGACTGAAGCTGGGCTGCACAGTAGGAAGTTACAGCAGTGAAAGTCAGATTTACAGAATGCCAGAAATGAAGTTTACAATTGATTCTGTAAAGGAAAACCTAGAAGAATGGCCACTCAAAGTCCTTTTGATGCATCCTACTTGGATAAACACAAGTGTTTTCAATTAATGCTCTCCCAGATGCCAGCTACCTGTGCCAAAGTGAAGTGCTGCGTGATAAGATCCTTTTTATTAGAAAGAAGGCGATTCTTCATATTCAATCTGACCATTTTATTTGCATTTTAAAAAATAGAGAAATGCAAATAACCGTGGCATTTAAAAGGGTGAGAGACAGAAGAGGAACCCACCCTGAGAAGCTGCATCCTATAGCTCAGATACTCTTGAGGTGGGCTTGCAGATCATGGATCTGGACTGTGGATCTTGGAGGATGCCAAACATTTACAGTAGAGACTTGTGGCACACAAGCTTTAGGTCTGTGTTTTCTTGTGTTTGTGTTTGCTAACTACGTTTTGAACTTCGTAATCAAGACTAACCATGGCCTTCACTAGAATAAACTTGTTTTCCTCTCTGAGGTTGCCTGGCACTGGCACTAATCACAAGAACTTTTCAGTAAGCACAAGGGGTGTATCTTTCTCTCCAAACAGCAAAGGCAAATAAAATAATATTATGGTCAAACAGGTGGGGTGTTTGCAACCTAAACAAGCATGAGAATCGCAAGACAAGCTGTGATTCATTTCCCAGTAAGTTGAACTTGGAGTTAGACGCATTGAGCACCAGCGTTAAACACCATCTCCCCAGCTGGGTGTTAAACAGTGTTTTCAGGAGGGGATGGACACTGAAAGAGCAGATCTAATTCTGGAAGGAGCCAGGGCGCAAAAGGATTGTTGCTCAGGAAAAGCCTTTGACATGTGAATCTTTTACCAGATGCCTTTGGCAGAGGCTCAGAATCATAATTGGGAAGAGGCAGGGGGGAGGTTTGGCCTTGGGGCTGGTTGAGTGTTCTGAGCTGCTGGATAAAGGTCTGTGGGTACATTTGGCAACTGAGGCTGACCCTGCAGCATCTCCCAAAGGGCCGGCTGGGTCCCTGAGCAGCACTGAGGGTGATTTCTTTGGGCGTTTTCCCAGTGGTCAGTGGCTCCAAATGGTGCTAGAAGTTGTGTGAGAGAAGCAGCACGCTGCAGACTGTGCTGTTTCTAAATTCTCTCAGATACCTTTCTTGCCAAATTCCCTTGGAGAGAGATTGTGTAATCAAACCAGGCTGCATGTAAAAACACACTTGTGTACGTCCAGGCGTGCAGGGTATTGCCAAAGTGGACAGACTGTCCTGCCTGGGCCTGCCAGAAAACTGTGTTTTGTCCAGCGGAAAAGAAAACATCCTTTTCTCTTTGCACTTTGGAATTTGTCTTTTCAGACTCTGATCTCATCAGTATGACAAGTTTGGCCATCTTGAGTCAGGACCATGGGCCAGTAAATGGAGTCTTGCAGCAGTGGCCAGAACGGAGCTGTCCCCCACAGAAAGCAGCAGAGGCTGCAAAGACTGCAGAGAGCGTGCAAGGAGAAAGGAGGCTGAGCATTAACCTGGAATTCACAGTCTTTTGAGCTGGTTGTTCTTTGCACTACAAAAGGCAGTGTCTGCCTCTAACCAAAGCACACGGAGAAGGAATGTTTCACACCTGACATGTGTATTGGCTGGGTTTGAGAACACGGGCAGTTCGGGCAGTTCGCACCGGGCTCTGTGTGAGCTCTGTATCACAGCTGGAGACGAGACATCTGCTCTAGGTGTGCCACCAACATGCAGCTTTCTTTCCAGACTGTTCCATGTAGCTGGAAAGGCTGATTTTTAAAGACAAGCACCTAAATAGAGTGACATTTTTGCTGTCTCTTGCTTTAAGCCCTCATCCTAATCTAGCATTGACCTTTTGTTTCACTCTTCACTGTCTGCATTGGATTAAAATGGCAGATTTCCTTGGATTAAATGTTAAAATGGAACTACCAGCTGTAATTGGTAGTTTAATTGAATTCATTTAAGGCCCATTCATTTAAGGTCTGCCAGAATGGCTACATGAGAAAACCCCACACTAGGCACTAGTGCAGTAAAATGGAAGGTCTCAGCACTCCTGAGCATTCTGAGACTCTCTGCAGGAAAACAGAGCAGCTCACAGTTCCAAGGACACCTTGGAAGGAGGAGCTGCCCCTCTCCAGTCCCACTTTTCAGTTGGGGACCAGTTGTGTTGGGAAACTTCTTTGCTGTGGGTGGTGGATGGGGATATGCTTAAAGCCATCAAACAAAGGTGGGAGGAGAAGAAGCAAAAGGAAACACTCTCCTGAAGCCAAATTATTTTGGGGGGGCTACTGGGAGGGGGAAGTTGTTTTGTTTAGTTTTCTGAGAAAACATCCCTACAGCCAAGACAAACAGAGATGCCTGCTCTAGATCTTGTTACCTTTGGACTCCTTGGGCCCCATGTCAATTCCCAGATTATTTTTATGGACTGTTTAATCCAGGGCTTTATTTCCCCTGTAGATAAATGGTATTTTAGATTCCAGGACAGCTTCAGATGCTAATACCAGCTGTCTAGACAAAGAGTGGCCCATGAACGTGATCGTAAATAAAAACAGTCTTGGGGATTTGTTGGTCTTTTTTTCCTTCCTTCTCCTGTCCAACTAACTTGAGAGAGACTGGCAGGAGAGGCTGGCCATGTGAAGGCAGGGACTGCACAGTTTTCACCTCCTTTGCCATCTTTTGGATGGAATTGAGCTGGCTGGGGCCATGCCAGAGGATGCTTGGTGTCTCAGAAATGTAAATATTTCCAGGTAAGGAACTAGGGGATGGAGTTCACAATCACGTAGCACCTCTCCTAGGTTTCACACAGGAGCACTGAAAAGGCTTTTATACCTCTTATGGCTTTCACTACATGGATCTTCAGCTGGATTTTTCTGGGGGAAGGAGAAGTTTCTTGCAGCTTCTGTTCTTTGTTACAGCTGTGCAGCACTGCCCTGGACTGTCCTCCTTTTGTAGAGATGCTCTTATTACATTTCCTTTTCTGATACCATTACAGAAAGCATTAATCCTCACTTAAAGCATGTGCTGATCTTTTCCTAATGGCACAGCTGACGCCAAAGTGCCCCACAGGCTGAAGAACCAGATCCCTTATTCCTGCAGCCCTGCTGTTAACCCCACCTTTCACGTGCTCCTGCCTGTGCTTACCTGTCTCAGGTGGATGAACAGATGCATATTCCTGGCTCACTTTTAGGTGCTTGACCTACATTTTTGTTGCCAAAATCCACAGGCAAGGAAAGGAGGAGTGGAAGGAGAGGCCTTTGAGGATGGTGGTGCACTTGCAGCATGGCCAGCACTGCCCTTGCTGCCTCTTTCCAGGGACCGGATTGCATCTCTCCAAAAGGGCTCTGGAAGAAGGGAGAGCCGAGCAGAAACCATTTCAAGGGATCGTTTATCATTGTCCTTGCACCCAGTGATGACTCACGTGGCCTTTGCTAAAGTGTGTGGAAGGAACAGAATTTGCTGCCTGACTCTGGAGGACAGGGCCGGGATCCAGAGTGGCACCCGCTCGGGAAGCGCCGCGCTCGGAGCGGAGCCCCGTGCGCAGGACACTTCTCTCCCCGTTTGGAACAGGACTTGTGCTTTATAAAAAGCAGATGAGCCAGGCTGCAGCCAAGGGCCAGCACACTCACATCAGCACGGGATGAGTGGCACCCATTCCTAGGGACCGGGAAAGCCAGGACTGGGCTTGTGCTGAATCCTGCTGATGTCAGTGGCAAAGCTCGACCTGATGTTTGCCCTCCTTCAGCCTCAACCCAGCAACACTCGGAGTTCAGGTTTTAGCACCTGCTCCAATCTGAACACTCACACAGGTGACCCCTGTAAAGAACACTTGGGTCAGCTTTGTTCAAAGTTAGTGTCCCTGACATACTGCAGGAAAAGAAAGAAAAGAAGGAAAATCATAACGCTTAAAATGTGTTTGGTGGGTTGATTCTCTCTCGACAAATAAAGGTGCAGATACGTAATCCATAACATTTTCATGTTCCCTTTTAAACATGGGAAGAATCATGCTCGTACAATCATATTGAATATGGATATTATTTTAAAAGAAGGAAAATTATACAGTTTGATGGATCCTGACCAAAAAAAGAAACCAAAACTTTCATTTGATGGGAAATGTCAACATTTCAACATTTTTCCAATACTGTCATTTTTAAGAAATCCCCGAATTCCTGCTCCCAACCAGCCTTTCTGGCCAGCAGCATTAGACACAAAGCCAAAACCCAGCAGAAAGAGTCTCTTTTAACAGTGTACACACACCATGTTTATAAAGCCTGCACTTTGTTTTTACTTGACTCTTCTAGAGGATGTACAACTTCCTCAGCATTTCACTTCCATAGGTTCTCCAAAGGCTGGAGTATTCCAGGCTGGCTATGAGCCAAGGCAACCATAAATCAGCCATGGCAAGAAGTTCCCTTCTCAGCGTTGCTTCCCCACGACAGCATCTTGGGGAGCATAATGTTTTCATTTTCTGTGCACCACTGGGCTCTGCAGGGTCCTTTCTCTGGTGTTACGGCCTCAAGGAATTTTTAAAATAACCATTCTGTGCAGAAGGTTTATGTACTCCATGTGCACCTATGGAGCCTGCTCTGGCACCACGCAGGGCAGGGGTGCTGGGATGCAAGGGCACTGTGGACATGACAGACAACTGTTTTGGTTCAGTTTTGCTAGGCTACAGTCTTTATTAGGTTGCAAAATCCAGGACTAGAGCTCTGCTCTGAACTGAAATGTCTTACAGATAAGCCCTGGAATAAGTGTGAGATAACCCAGAAGAGACTTTTTTCACTGGAGTTGAGACAAGGAAAAGATTTGGACTTTTTTTCTGACATACAAGGGCCTGGAAGGTGTTTTTTTCATTCTTCTAGAAAAATGTGTGTCCCTTTTAGCCTTTCCAGAAGGTGACAGCAGGTAGTGGGAAAAGTATGGAGGTCAGAAAGCAGCATGTGTCTGGGCTGGGATGGTTTGTAAGCCTGGTGTGTGTTACTACAGGGCAGCTCTGGCTGGTGAACCCACAGAACAGATATATATAGGCCAGGAAAAAACACGCAAGTCACAAAATCCAAGTGTCCTACCATGGGATGTGGTGCTTCTGCCAAAAAGGGTGTCTGTCCCAGGGCTGCCTGGTTCTCCCACAGCATTCTCTGGTTCAGTCCAGGGCCTGTTTCCTCCTCCAGACACCAGCTCAGAGCTGCTGCTTTTCCTCTAGGAAGGTGAAGGAGACAGCCAGGAAGCTGGTGCCATTGCAGCTGTCTCACAGATGTCCCCGTTTTGCCAGGGCAGAGGAATGGTGAAGGGAGGGGGAACGGGCAGATGGATTTTCCAGGTAACACCTGGTGAAAAGAGGGACAACAGAGTCTCACTCAGAACAATGAGTTTGTTTTGAGCTGCCTGTCAGGAACTGACCTCTTTCCCCTCTCATCCTCTGAGCATGGGATCCTCGGGATTCTTGTTTTCTTTCTGCTCTCCCTCCCTGAGATAACATTTTCCTCTCAGTGCAGGGACGCACACAGCGTCCACCAGATCTCCTTGACATCAGTGCCTCCAGTCCAGCTCCTTGCTGCTGTCCCTGTGGGCACTGAAGGACTGTGAGGGTGGACTTAAGAGCTGCAGAGGTCAGGCTGTAGCAATCCCTCTCCTAACCCAGCTGCCTCCTCTTGCAGACAGCCCAAGGCTTCTGGCAGACACAGTGGCTATGTCAGGGTGGATGTGTTTAATTCCCTTCTGCCACCGCCTGGGCACTGTGTGGGGCAGGCACACGAGGAGGTCAGTTGTCATTTGGGCTGCAGGGACAGGAGGTGCAGCCCTTGCTTGAGGTCTGATGAAGGAAGAGGCAAGTGCAGCCCTGACAGGGAGGATACAGCTGCATCCTCCACCCTCCCTGCCAGGGACCCGGAGCTGCTTGCTCCGGAAGCCAGGCCATGATACACCCACTAGGAATGAACACTGCTCACAGCCTCTGCAATCAAAATACAACCCCAACCCACAGTTACAGCATGTCCCCTCCTCAGAGCCCCTCCGTGAGAGCTCAGCCAGAGCAATAAACTGTGGGTAGGTGGGGAAGCAAGCCAAGGACAGGCCTTGCACGGGGGAGCCAGGGACAGGACAAGGGCAAACAGCCTCAAGTTGCACCAGGTGATGTTTAGGTTGTATTATTATTAGGAAAAATATCTTGGCCAAAAGGGCTTTCAAGCCCTGGCACAGCTGCCCAGGGAAGCAATGCAGTCACCGTCCCCGGAGGGATTTGAAAGCCACGTGGATGCGGCACTCGGGGACACGGGTTAGCAGCGGACTTGGCAGTGCTGGGGGAATGGTTTGACTCGATGCTCTCAGAGGTCTTTTCCAACATAAATGGTTCTGTGGCTCTGTGTGAGGGCAGGCAAGACTTGCCCATGGTCTGTTCTGGTTGTAATGCCTGGACAGAGGCCCCGTGAATCACCCAGCTCCTCCCAAGAGCTGCTCCCTGGGCTCACACTGCCCAGCACTGGGCACTGACAGGCACTGCCCGCAGCAGCTGCCCACGGCCTCTCTGCCATCAGGGGTGGCTCGAGGGGGCAGAGGGCAGCCACAATCCAGGCTGCATGTTGGTTCAGCACGGGCTGGCCAACCCTTGGTTTTCTCAGCCAGTCCCAGAACTGCTGGGACATTTCGTACCCCCGATGAGCTGCAGTCATGGGAGGCCCTGGACAGGGTTAGCAGGAGGATGTACAGATAAAACTGCATAGGGAATTAGGAGAAGCAGGGATTGTGCTTTGCCACACAAAGGAAACTCTTCAAGGTGCAGTTCCTCAGGTAAGTTGGGAGTGTCTGTGTTACAGAGACAGTTCAAGCACCTGCGCCACTGCACGTTTCATCCTGGTGTACAACTGAAAAAGAATATAAAGATATAAAAAGAACGAAAATAAAAGAGAAACATTATCACAGTGTCTGTAACAGCAAAGATTGGCTTCCCATTCTCTGCAGAAAAACAACCCTGCGAGTGCCAGCAGCAGCCGAGGGCTCCTTGTGCTTCTCAGGTGCTGCCTGTGAGCAGCTCTCACCACGGAGGCAGCAGAACGGGGCACACCAGGCTGGGCACCACGGAGAGGAAGTGATTTAGCCTTCAGATGTGCTCAGCAGTTCAGACCTGCCAGCAAAGCCTCTGTGTGGAAATTCTGCCTGGAAAAGAGTCAGGAACTTTTCTAGTTTTATAGTAACTGAAATCACAAAAAGGGGGCAAAGAAAGGAAAGGGGCTTTTCATTTTTTCTACTTTACTATTTTTTATTATTTTAAAACTTGGTTCTAATTAGGTGATGCAAATTCTTCAGATGAACTCTGGGTCTGAGGGGGAATATAAGGTTTTATAGAGCCCGGCGTGAGGCTGTGTGTTTTGTACCTTGTCTCCTAGCAGCAAAAACCACATGGATGTGAGAGGCTGTTTTATGATCCGCCAGGGCTGTTGTTGGACAGGCTACAGTGAGCTGAGTTATTCCAACCACGTTGGGTTGCTGTTCCCTCCCTCTTTCTTTCTCTCTTTTTTCCCCCTTTCCCTTATTTTTTTTCCTCTCTTTTCCTTTTTTTGTTAATTTTTCTTTCCCCTCCTCACAGGCAAGTGTGAGAGGGATGGATGCTTTCACCACCCTTGTGCCAGAACTCTCTCTCTGGACTTGGCGTCAGCAACACTTCTCATCTCCCTCGCAAGCCCTTTTCCCTTGCTGGCTGGGATTTCACCAGGCGTTTCTAAAGAGGCAGTGAACTATGTTGGTTACTCTTTCAATTGCTCATCTCTTTAGTGTTTTCAAGAAAAAAAATCCCCAACCCAAAAAACAACAACTCTGTGCTCCTGCTGCGCAGCAACTTCCGTCAGCGGATTTGGGAGCTTGGCAGACGCTAATGAGCTGGGGCTCACAATGCCCCTGTCATCTCCATTTCACAGCTGGGCAGCACTGAGGTGTGGCCAGGCTCAGAGATTTGCTTGGGCACACACAGTGTCTCAATCCCACCCTGGCCTGGGTTGACTTCTTGGTGCTTTGACCTCCCCAGGCTGATTCTGGTCTTGCCTCCCCCTGCTCCTTCACAGTGTGGCTGCAATTCTTCCTGTCAGTCTGGTGGCTTTGCAAGCTGTGATTACAGGAATAACACCCTCCCATCTTCCCAGTGTTATCCTGCTCCCAGTCAGTCCTGACCTATTCAAGACCTATTCACTGGATTACATGACTCTTTATTTTTTAAAAAAAAGGTTTACACTGCTGCTTCCAGAGAGAGACAGCTTTAGGTCTACAACAGAGCATCACAGCAGCTCTGTCACATTCACGTTGCACGTTGCTTTCCTTATATTGCCTTTTCTGTCTTATTTTCTGCTTGTGAGGCCTGTGCAGCAGAACTAAACACTGACTGCCACGCATTTAGCACTAGTGCTGGGAGAGCCATTCAGGGCAAGGGCAGTACGGGATTGTTCCCCCTGCTTTTGGAAATGCCACCTGTGCAATGTTTTCAGCTCAGCTGAAGTTCAGTCCAAGGAAAACTGAAAGAACTGTGAGTGTTTGCGTGGGTTTTAGAGGCCCTTGGGTCATAATGGTTGAACTCAGCGTGGTGTTCTTCATGAATCCTGGAGCAGGAAGAAAACACAAATTAACTTTGAGCCTTCCTGCCCTTCAGAGAGGGAAGCTGTGCATTGTCCCTGTCTTGCTGTTAGTGGAAGCAGGCTGCTCATGGAAAGAAAGTCTGTCCTGAGGTGAAAATATCTGGCTGAGCTCTGTCTTATCCAGCCCGGGCTGGGATTTGCACCAGTTACCTGAATCTTCTGAGCATTTGTCTCTATTCTGCCAAGGCCAGCACCAAGCTTTCAACCATGGTGGGATGTTTTATCTGGGCAGGGGTGGGACTTCATCGATTCTGGTGACGTCTGATTGCAGTGACAGCTGTGTGACCATCAGTGAACCCAAGGCCAAACTGCATCAATCTCCACCAAGTACACGTGGTCCAGAGAAGCCCACGTCAGTCCTGGACACGAGGGATTTGAAGGTGAGGGTGCCTGTCTTTAGACTGAGCTTTTGCCTTAGCTCCTTAGGTGATTTTGGGCCAGGAAAAACATTTCAACCTGTACATGTCCTGAATGTTAGGGGTCAACTCTGCCCCAGGCAAATGGCAGTGAAAACCCATGGTGCTACTTGCATCCGGTGGCTCCTTGGATTACCCTTTCCTTCCTAGTGGCATGGAATTGGCCAGGATTTAATTTCCACTGACAGAGGAAATGTCTGTGATGATTATTTTCCCTGTACAGCCAATTTGCTTTGTGAGAGACAAGTCAGCTGGAGTAGGATGTTTGCAGAAGACACAGACCCCAAAGAATGTGACCTGCTTCTCTTGTGACTGCGATGGTTCATGATTCAACACGAGAGGACTGTGACCCAAGGCACCATCTAGAATGCAATGCTGCTCTCGTTCACTCTGGTACAAAGCTGCTGGTTCCTTCCTGGGGATTGCAGAAGTATAACTGGCTCCTTTTTGGTATGAATAAATCACCAGGGCAGTGAGCTGAATGGTGGGGACAATCAGCAGAGTTCAAATCCCTGCATTTTCTCCTTTCTGCCACGTTCAGATCGCTGGATGTGCAGATGGTTCCTGCACAGAGCTGGTGGCCAAATGCCACCCAAGCCAAGCATCAGAGGCAGAAAAATCAGCTTTGCTTAGAAGGAGAAGGACAAGCATGGAAAATCCCCCTAATTATTGTGAATTGCAGCCAAAACCACTTGAAAGCAGAATAGTTCATGCTCGTTAAGTAGACTTCGTAGGTTGAAAATGTCATGTTTAATTAACAAATCGCTTCCTTAAGGTCACATAGACAAACGGGTATGAGGTATAACACTTGGCCCCAGCAAGAGGTGGGTGTCAGGGTTGCTGGAAGGCAGCTGAATGTGCAGGAATCCTGGAGGTGTGTTGTCTTGGGAATCCTGTTATTTCCTACCCACTGGTCTGATGGAAAGAAGTGGCAGCAATCAGTATGATGGATGGCATCAGTAATGTTTTATGTCCCCAGGTCTGAGAGGGGGCACGAGGTGTGATGTGTGAGCGAATCCTGCCTTGGGCTGGAGCACTCGTTGTAGCCCAGGCGTGACCTGGCCACGAGCACCAGGCAGGAGGGCACACGAGAGCTGGAACGGATCAGGATCACACCGCAGTTAAATAAAAGACACAGAGAGAGTGCCCCATGCAAGGGAGGGCAGGAGCAGCCCTGAGGTCCCGGAGGCCCCGATGTGCACAGAGAAACCCTGCTGCGACAGATCAGTAATTCTCACCCCTGGGCACTGCACGTGTTTGCACTGAGACTGTTACTGCTGCCCTCTCTATATCTCAAGCAGAAAAAAAAGAGTTTTCTACCTACAGGGAAAGAACTGATATGGTTTATTAAGCTTGTCAATATTTTAGATAAATTGTTTATGTCCTGCTTCTAGTTCCACTTTGCTGCAGACTTGCTCAGCCTCTCCAGGCTGTTGTGGATTATTGCTGTGCTCTGATCTCAGGAGACCTGTGAGCAGTTGTTAGCCATGTGTGTACGTGCTGGCCCATCTTACACACTCCACTTACTCAGCAGTGGCCAAAATATGCCATGCAGCTGGTCTGCTTCGCTTTCTGCTCTGCCTGCTTACAATTTCTTTTCTGTAGTAGACACAATTGTATTTATTTTGCTGCTTTGTTCATATGCAGCCGTTACAGAGGAGCAATGTGAAGAAACATGATCTAATATAATGGTATTTACTAAATATACACATTTCATGCCTGACTCTATACATCCTCCTAGTTTCTGGAGCATTCCCTAGCACAGGACATCACGCCGATAGGAAGCTTCCCAACTTTTAAAGAAATACCTTCTCACTGCTCCACATCACAACAAAGCACATGCCTTTGTGTTTTCTCTCACTGAAACGTGGTTCTTTCATTCATCTGCATCACAAAAGGGAGTGAGAATGTCTGTGTGTAGTAAAACAAGGCAGAAAAGAGATCGCTGGGCAGGGTGCGGGGAATGATTCCATTTTCTCTTCAGCCAAAAATATTTCATTTGGGTGGAAAGGGGAATATCACTTCTGTGTCAAAGCTATTGGCCACCTATAAAGGCAGAGCCCAAAAAGCACCTTTTTTTCTGTTATATAAATGTCTTTAAATCCTCACGGTGCCTCAGAATAAAGAGTTGAAGGGAGCAATGTTTTTTGACCTATTTCTTTTAAAGCCAGTCCAAAGCACACTTTTTCTTTTACTAATGTCATGCTTGCCTATCTTACATTTTGAGGGGAGAACACCTTTTCTGAGCATCAGCCACAGGAGCCCAGCAGAAACACAGCCTCTGGCTTTGAGACAGCGCTGGGGCTTTGCAGGCTCTGCTGCCAGGTGCTGCTGCAGATGAGCAGCCTCCGAGCTGGGGGGAGTTTCCAGTGAAGTTTCAGTCTCTCACATCTGAGCTCCAGACAGACTAACCACAACCACAGGCTACGGCAACTGCGGCAGCAGCGGGGAGGAAGCAAGGAACATCTGGCCTTTGACTTCCTTTAAAGAGATTTGGGGTTAGGTTGTTCTCTTTTTCCCCTCCCTCCCTCTCTGCCTTTCAGTGCTGCTCCGTAGGACTCAGGGCAGACAGGATTTGAAACCACACACCTCGGGGTGCCCGAGGAGACAGACACCAGGGCCAGCCCCACCCCTGCTGCCCTTCAGGAGGACGTGGTTGAAAAAGGGAGGGCTGCCTTCTGATGTGACCTTGTTGGGGTCATCCTTCTCCTTGTCCCCAGCTACAGGAGTTCATTTCTGTGCGGTTTCCATCTCCCCCTGCTCCCCAAATTGAACCCTCACTCGAGGACACAAACCAGTTCCATTCACAAGATCCATCTTGGGCAATTAGGAATTTGCTGGGCAGGATGTCACCTAGCCAAATAAGTCTCTTTGTCTGCATTTTTTTGTTTTTTCTTCCTGGCTGATGGAGCTGTGGTTTGTGTTTGTTAGGATACTTTTTCCCCCCTTTTATTCCAAGGAAAAGCATTTGAAGTACAGGACCCTTTAGAGGGAATGAAGTGCAGTAAACACATTAGGAACAGGGACAGCTGAGGCTGAATTAGGCAAGCCCTCTAGAAATGATGTTTAACACTTTCTTAGCACTGTTCAGGAGCAGCCCCCTAAGGATGTGTGTATCACTGCCTGTTACAGAGCAGGGAAACTGAGGCACAGATCAATGAATTGACTCATTGAATGGCAGCAAAAGGCCAGGGTAGAGCTGGGAACTGAGCCACAGTCTCTTGAATTCCAGTCCAGAGCTCTCTTCACCAGGACACGGTGCCTCTGGGTTTGGGTGTTGCCTGGTTTCTGCGTTACTCTGTCTGCACAGGAAGCAGTTCACTCAAGACGTGAATAAACGTGAATAGTGCTCAGAGTTGATTTTTTTTTTCACCCTGTTTTCTTTTTAAAGGACAGTTTCCCAAAATAAATGTTCCCTTGAGTCAGTACAATCTCTAGTAGGAAGAGTTTCCACAGAGTAAAGACCTTTACCATTAGAAGTGGACAAATGGGTGACTCAAAATTTTTAAAAACATAGCCCATGATCATATAACCTGCTATATTAGGAACTTGTGTAACTGAGTCTTCTGCTCAGTAACTTCTGAGAACAGCTAGTGTAGATACTTCAGGGAAAAACAACCCTGCCCTCCCTTTCACCTGCCCCAGGGTCTCTATAAAAGACAATTGTGTAACATTAATTTCTCTGTCATCTCAGCTGTCTCTTTGGGACCAGCATCCAGCCTTTAGCCTTCCAGCCTTTTCACTGCTACCTAAAAATGGCCCAACCTCAGTTTAGTGTCCCAAGCTGAGATTCCCATGGGCTGTGGCAAAGGGCCGCTCGGCGCAGACGCAGCACTGCCCTGTCCTCGGTGGGTTCACTGCTGCCTCTGGGAGGTCTTTTCCCCAGACCTGGGCACTTTGTCCTGAGCAACGCAGTGCTGCGACTTTCCATCCCTTATTCGCTTCTGTCTGCTCTGACTCACTAGTACGACCTGACTGTAGCTTCTTTTTTGCTTAAATTACACTAATTATTGTCACAAGGGCAGCACTGGTCAGGCACGTCCCTGTTCTGTCAGAATCCACTTTCCAAACCGTGGTGTTGGGACAGGAGAGGATCCCAATGAACACTAAAGGGAGTGTCTGTATCTCACTGTCTCCCTGCCACGCTGGACAAAGGGAAGGGAGGAAAACAGTTTGGAGATAGAGGGGTTAACACCTCAGATACCTCTAGGAAGGGAGGGGAGTGTGAGACAGACAAAGGGTGGGAAACGCAGTTTCCTGATGGAAGAACTTTGGCTGACACATTTGCTGTGAGTAACACAGACCTAGTGGCCCGTGTCTGATAGCTATTTATAACTGCTCAACAACGATCCCCTTATCACAAGGCCATGGGCAGTGTCTGCACACCAAGCAGGGGCAGAAATCAAGTCAGGAGTGATGGTTTTTTCAACAGAAGTAAGCAAATTGCCAAGAAACCTCTTCTCTGTGAGGGAGGCCGTGGTCCAGCAGAATACAGAGACTCAAAATCAGAGAAAGGACCCTTGTGCTGCCCACATACTGTGTAGGATTCCTCAGCTTGGCTCGCTGTGCTGTGCACTTCTTTCTCTCCCTAAATCCAGTTCAAGTGCCTGGGCTGATATAACTTCTTCCAGCTCAGACAGGCACAGGGAGAGGCTGTGCTGACAAATCATAGCCTGATTGCTGGCAGTGAGGCCTCCACCAGAAGGTTTCCAAGATCTGTAAGTCACTGGACTGTGCTGTCTGTCCCTCTCCCTCCAAGGACTGGATTCACTTCACAGAAAAGGCAGCAGATACCTAAAAGCAGAGCCCTGGCATCCACACCTCCTAAAGAGAGGGCCACTTTCCTAGTGACTGCACTGGAGGACTCAACTCCTTGACCTTTCTCTGACTTCTAGGATGAGCTAATATTTGGTCAGTAACTTTCTGCTGGGATAATCCATCTCTGAGTGACAGTGACACCTCTGTGTTCAGGGCTGAGGTTTGTAGGTCAGATGTTTGCCCGGTGCGTGGGATTCCCAGGAGAAAGTACCGTGTTTCTGCAAGCTATTATTAAAGCCAATTATGTCTGTAAAAATTTCTTTCCGGGTGGAAGGTTGAGGTGTTTCATGACATGTAAGTCACACAAAGGACACAGATGGGTATTTATTGCCACACGAGTCCAACCTCACTCTTCCCCTCCTGCTCCCCCACCATGACCTGCAGAACCGGTTCTCCCCTCCCAGAGGCAGTAACCCAAAACCCTGTGTAGCAAGACAGGAGAGGAGAGGGAAGAGCAGTCGTGTCCAGCTCTTGATCTGACACTCCTTGCCCTGAAGGGATGCAGGAAGATTTGACATGGAAACTTCCTTCACCCTGTTATCAGTGACTGATCCCATCCCTCTGCCTGGCTGTCCCCGCCAGGCTGTCTCACGGGGTGTCCTTGTTTCAGAGGCTTGGGACATTAACAGCCACCAGACACGACTTGCCACACTGGTAACACCCCAGAGAGACCCTGTCTGGTGGGAAGTATAAGCACCCTCACCTGATTCCCGTATCAAGGCCAACATGGAAATAAAATCATCTTGTGAGCCTACTCCATGGATGCAGTTTCCACAAGGAAGCCAGAGCTGGCTGAAAGCTCCAGCTCCCAGGCAAAAAAATGTGCTTCCATCCCATTTCAGTCCAAGAGATCAAGGAGATCAGTTTTACCCACAAACAGGCCAATATTCTGGAACAAATCATCCTGTAATTCTTCTGTTTTCTCAACTTTATCTTTAGATCTTTATCTGCATTGTCAGCTCAGGACAATGTCACCCAAACCTTGCTTAACAGTGGACTGCCCCTATGTCGCATAAAATTGAATTAATTGCGAGCTGCAGAGATTGTCTACCTGGTAATGCCTCACTCCCTCACACCTGGGCAGCTGCAGGCTCACTGCACTCCTCTTCTATTCAAGAGGCATCAGAGATCCTGACTTGTGTTGCTGTCATGAATTAGTCAGTTCTTATACTTGTGAGAGAGCTGCTGCCACTCAATCGTGTGGAGCTGTCAGTAGAGTTTCACTGTGAATTTCACCTGCTGAATATGGATGGTTTTGCTGCTGTGATAGAATGGAGATTTGCCTACATCTCAGGCAATGGCTGAGCCATTAAGCTGCTCCTTGCTCATTTTCATCTCTTGTGGCAACAGGTAAAATCAGAGTTTTTCTTGAATACTGAAAATTCCCCGTGAGATGTGGTCACTGGAGCTCAGGGACTGGATTAGATCTTACCTGCTCTTGTGTCCCATTCTCAAAACCCCCCCTCCCACTGACAGTGCAGCTTCTCCCTGTGCCCAGCGAGCTGTGGCTCCTGCCCTGGGGGCTGTGGTACCTGCATTCAGCACTTTGATGTATAAATAACTTTGGGCCTCATGGTGTTTGAATGTTGTTTATACCCCACTGGCTGCCACGTCATGTGCCAAGGTTATAAATACCCTGCTGCGTCTAGACTGCATCTAAACTTGGCACTGGGCACCCAGATTCATGAGAGGAGCGGTTTCATCTCTTAGCACAAAGGAGGTGCCCCAAAGTGTTTGATCAGGGGTCCAGAGGGGGCTTGGCAAGAGACTTCTCTCCCCCTGCCATGCCAGAGCAGCACTGGCCCCACTTTCTGAAGGGGCCTTGGAAAATCTCTTCCTCCCGTGCTCCAAAGCTGCTGGGCACCCAGCCCAGAGGAAATACCTGACCTTATCCCTTCTGATGGGCTTCAATGCACCATTGAGTGCAAGGGGTCCAAAACATCACAGCCTCACCTTCCCCGGCCCTGACAGACCCAGGCTGAGGCTGGGCTTAGGCTCAGGCTGGGGCTGAGGCACCAGTGGGGAGCTGGGTGGCTGCAAGGCTGAACTGGAAAGGAAGGACAAACCAGCATGAGCTGCCTGTTAGAGCCATGCTGGTACAGCTGCAGCAGGAGCTCTGCAGGCACACACAGAGCCACGGGCAAGGCTGATGCATGTGCCCGTGCAGCGTGAGGGTGATAATTTGTATTTTGACTGAGGGCAGTGAACCACTTTGGGCCAGCTCGTCTGTAGCTATGTAAGGGGGACTCTGTGAACTCCTTCCCACTCCTGGGTTTTGCTTGGAGGCTGAGAGCACTCGACATATTATGGGGCTGTTCCATGATGGATAAATGACAGAACAGAGGATCACATCTCACATCAGAGCACTGGCTATAAACACTTTTTGTGTCAACACTGGTGAAACCTCACTAGACCATAACCTCAGTCAGTACCATGCTGAAGCCTCCTTGCCTCTTATGCTGCCTTAGAGCTTCACAGCACTGCTCCTCCCTGACGAGGGCCACAGCATTCCCTGAAGGAACAGGGCATCGGGACAGAATTTTTGTGGCTTTCCTGTGAATGTGGAACATCTCAATGCGGTTGTGGCGTGCAGGCAGGCAGGGCTCCAAACTGCAGGGAGCACAGAGCTGCCAGTCAGTCCCCGAGGAGTCCCGATAATTTACTGGATGCAGCTTACAGGCCTTGCAAAGGTAAACCTGTGGTCATGACATACCAAGCAGCGACACTGCTAGAGCTGTGTCTGACTTGGGAGATGAGCACATTTGATATGAAGGCTGTAGCAGGGACACCAGCCCTGACAGTGTCCTCTTTACCCAGACAACACGCGTTGTGACTCCAGTGAGTTTCCTGCGTTAGGATCGCTGGGTGCCTGCCACAGCCTTCCCTGCAGCTGCTCCGGCCCCTGCAGGGACCGAAGGGCTCCGTGTGCCGGGTTCTTGTCCCTCAGCTCAGGCCGTGGCTCAGGAGCACACACAGCGTGTCCTGCCGGGCTGTGTGTGGCCGTGGGCACTCCCAGCGTGTGCCAGAGCACAGCCCTGCCCGGAGGATCCACCCAGGGCCTGCCCTTTGCAGGCAGGGCAGAGGTGCAGAGGGAGCAGGGGAGGGGGGATGCTGCGGGGTTTGTGTCAGGCCCTGTGTGCTGGACGAGGTGCCTGCCCAGGAATCTGGCTGGGGATGTTTCTCCTCCAAGCTCTCCAGCGCTCTGGGATGTCCTGGGGAGGCTGCAAAGCTCATTTCCTCCGCGCCTGGCCCCGCTCTGCTCCCCAGCTCTCCCAGCCGTGCGAAGCTGCAGGGAGGCCACGAGGTGAGGCCTGTTTGAGCTGTTACCTGGGCAACAGCTAAACACTGACTTCAGATAATAATTGTAAAACAGCTTAACATCAGGGTGATGAGGCAGGGGGGAAGGGGGGCTGCCACTGCCCGTGGTCCCAGGGAGTCCCATAAAATCCTCAGTGAAAAGGTACTTGTGCAAGCCAAATTGGCTGCAGCTCAGCCTCTGCTCAGGGCTCTCAGCAAGCTGTGCCAGGCTGAGGCACCGTGGCGTCCTGCTCCTTTCAGGTGGCCTCCTGCACCATCACAGCCGGTCACCTGCTACTGCCTGCCACCTCTCTGTGTTGTCTTTGGCTTTAATGGGACCTGGATGGCTCCATGAAACACATCCAAGGGGGAAGATTTACGCACAGGCTGTTTCCCAAGGATCCTCGAGGCGGTGCAGCCTCTTGGCAAACCCTTCAGAGTCTCTGAGCACCAATCTGGGTCTCTGGCACCAAAGAAACTGCTAGAAATTAGTCAGTGATAGCTTACTTTTGGGCTTATCCTTGAAGCTAATAGGAAAAGAAGGAGAAAGCCCTCGGGCAGGTTGCAGCTCAGGCAGCGTGGGGCCAGTCCTGGGGCTGGGTACGTGTGTGACCCAGGCCCATGACCAGGTCTTCAGGCTCAGCAGCGATATCAAGATGAATTAAGGGGTTCTGCATAGTGTGTAAAGCATGACCTAAACTTGCACAGCAGCACTCCACCATTGTGCACCATGGCCACACGACAGTGCAGGGCTCAGTGTTTGTTTGCTGCTCCCAGATTTCCTGGGAAATGGCTTGACCAGGGCAGGCTGTATAACACACAGTCGTTAGGAATGGCAGGCACTGCTCTGTCTCTGGGGTAAAGCTGGCCCTGGTGTGGTGGGACTCGCTTCCAGACAGATGGAGCTGCAGCATTAGGTAGTCATGGGAGGGATGGGATTGTGTTTGACAAGCAGCATGAGGTCACTTTTTCAGTCCCCTTTGGGTGAGATATATCAACAGGCTGCCATTTGCCTTGAATGGAGTAATTTACTTTTTAAAATCTGCTTGTGCTGCTTCCCCTTCCCTCTTAACCCATTCTCATCCTTTGCCTTTCCTCGTTGCTTCAGTCAGAGATGACAAAGAAGTGTGAACTACATCAAATAATGGCATTTGCCACGGTGTCACCTGTTTCTCTCAGTGGCCAGCATACCCTGAGATCACACACTGGCATCTCCTGCAGTCAGCTGTCACCAGCTCCCACAGCCATCTCTATAAATCCATAAAAGAGAAATAATTCTCCTTCTTTTACCTGCCTTAGACTGTGAGCCAGGTAGGTCTTACAATGGGATTAAATCTGCAGTGGAATCCTGAGGATCAGATTAAAAGGTGGCATTTAGGGCACATTTCAGCACAGCTGTTGGAAGAGCCGGTGAACCAACAAGACTGATGTGCCCACAGCACAAAGACATCCCCTGGCTCCAGGTTTTATTTCCCTTAAGCCACAATAAATGACATGGTAACAGAAAGGGTGGGCTGAGCACTGACCACAGGCATTCCATAGGTAGATTTATTTTGTGACTGCAGAGAGCCTGGATCTCTCCTGCTCCCCCTCTCCTGCATGTGGTTAACGAAAGAGCAAGAGAAGGAGAAAGGAAATTAACACAACAGAGAACTTGACATAAAAGTGTTTTATATCATCTCCTATAAAACAACCCATAAATCCCTGCCCTCCTGCTCCACCCCTCACATGGTTCTCATTTTACTGGCTGGCTGAAAAGCAGAGAAGTGGAGGGTACAAAGCACATATTCTTGGTGGGAGAGGTTCCCCCTTCCCTACAGGCTTCCTACTCACACCTTGTCCCTGTGCCTACAGCACAGCCTTCTCCTCTGGTGAGCAATCACAGCGTGGAGCAAGTCAGCATCTGTCAGCATCTCTGTGCCACTTGCACAGCTCCAGGAGCCCCAGGTGGGAGCACTCAGGGCACTGGATGTGGCTGGGGAAGCTCTTGCAGCAGTGACACTGAGGCAGCTCTTCAGCATCAGGAAACAGGGAGAGGAGTGAGCTTTGGAAGATCCTTGTGTTCAGATTTGGTCCCAAAAGAAATCCTGAGATGTTTCAGGGCATTGCAGCTTATTCTGGAGTTCTTGGGGGAGCTGGCTGAGGAGATTTCTGGAAGGATCTGGTGACTGACAGTGTCAAATTTACAGAAAAAGAGGCAGTGCCCATAAAGCTGTAACAATAGGACACACAGTCCTTGAGAGGTTTATTGCTGCATTGCAAGAGCCTTGTTGGCTCATTGCTCCTGTATCAGTTTGTAATGTTACAGAACATATTTAAATGAAAACCCTCATCCACTGAATAAAAAACAAATCCAGTGGAAAATATGTTCAAATTGTAGCAATTATTGCTTTTGTTTCTATAAAACTTAATCCTCATCTTGGGCTGTTAGAGCAGATTGTTTTAAGGCCATGCTGGACAGAAGATTTACTGAGATAAATCTGAAGGTCAGGCAGAGCTTTAATGCTGTAGTGAGAGCCTTGGTGATTTCAGGGAGTGTGCACAGACTTCGTGGCAGAACCAGGGTGTCAGGGATGAGGCAGAGGAAGTAGTCCTGGAATGACCCAGTGAACCTTGTAGAGTAAGGCATGGAAAACACTTGGTTACGACCTTGTTACTTAATTCTGGAGTGAGGACAGCAAAGATCAAGACACAGGAAAGGTTGGAAAGGATTGTTTAAAGCCAAGCTAATGATAATAAAAAAGCACATGTGGAAGGTAATAAAACTGGTGGGATGGGCAACCATTTTACTGAGCACTTCATGCTGATGTTAGCCAATAAAACAGCAGAGCCTTTGGTAACTGAGCTCCTCTCCTCTGTGCATTCCATCCTCGCTTCAGTTACTTAATTCCTCTTTAAAAATAACCAACCCTTATTTTTAATGGAAAGATTGCATCAAGCGATTATCTGCAAATCCAAGGAGGTGAGAGGTATTGTTGAGATGAAGGATATTTCATCCTTGCAGGTATTTTGTTAGTTAAACTGCAGAGAACCATGAGCATGGAAAACAGATATTCAGAACGCTGTCACACTGAAAACGTTCCCACCATGTTTCTGCTGTAATTACAGCTGGGGGATGACAGGAGCACGTAGGTGATGCAGCTGTCACCATGATACCAGGGCTTAAATTGGAAGCAACTCTCATTCTGCTACATAACAATGCAGTGTTCACTTGCACTGTAGCATTGTCTGCAGTCCCCAGCAAGGCCCAGTGTCCCCACTGGCGTTACCAGTGTCCCTGGTGACTGCCACGAGTCCACTTGTGACAATTTAACCTGGGAGGGCGGGAAAGAGAAGCTGTGTGGAAGATGCAGGGTATGGTTAGTGACTCTCACCCTTTGCTGTGCTGGAGCTGGAATGCTCCTCCCAGACTGGCGTGGTGCCCTGGATGGGTGGGAAGCACCAAACTGGACCCTGTACCCTTTAAGTTCCCCACCCAGCCCACTCCCCATTCACAAGATGTTTGATCCCTGAGCTCACTCCTGAATGGGGTCCAGGTGCTCCTTTGTGCTTCAGCTGCTCGTCCTGGAGCCCTGGATCACAGACTCTACTCCCATATGTTTCCCATCAATCCTAGTCTTGCCGGCAGAGAAGCTTGCTATGGGGATGGAGGGGAGTTGGTTCACATGGAGGGATGCTGCTGCTCTGTTCCATTGATCCCCTTCTAATCCTCCAAAAATCAGGATTCTTTCTGCCTATGTTTGGCTACATCCCCTATATTTGACTACATACCCTCTGTTTGGCTCTTTAGGCTGTATCTGCACTGAACTGCCAAGGATGGAGGAGCTCTGCTTACCCACTGCACTCCAACAATGCTGGCTCTTGGAAGGCTCCCATGGGCTCCTGGTGTCCCTCACAGACCCCTGGAAGTTTCATGTCTCCCTCAGAGGTGTCTCAGCACTTGCCCAGAGTGTGAAGTCACTGGATTTCCTGATGTTTGCAGCAGCACAGCTGGCTGTCCCACGGTCAGTGGTGCCTGTCTGAGTCAGCACTGAGCCAGGCTGGCCGTGGGCAGGCTCTGAACAGCTTCCCGAGGGCTCTCAGTCCCTCCTTCCCCTCATCACACCTCCTGTTCTAGGGAAAACACTCCTGGCCGTAGCGGCATCTTCTTACCATAAGCTCATGAATCCATTTCCATGTTAGTGTGGAAAAAAAGTCTTTTGCCAGCTATAATTTTACCCAGTTTCCCTTCCCCCTGAATGTCCACCTTGTTTCTGTGCTGAGGGGCTGCTGCTCCCGGGGTGGGTCAGCCCTGCAGTGGCTGCATGACAGTGTTTGAACTGACAGCTGCTGCATGGTGCCCTGGCCCTGAGCGTGGAACTAAACCTGTTCTAGCACTGACAAGATGTTCAGGGACAGAGGCCAACCCTTGTAACAACCCAGGCCCTCCATCCGAGGGCAGCTGGCTGAGGGAGTTGCATGTGTGACAGACAACTGCTGACCTTGGGGCAAGGCAGTCTGCCCTGGCCTCAGCCCTGCCTGCTCGTTTTGTGCCCTCGTGCCTCATCTTTCCACATGGAAAACAGGAGGAGTCAGTAATCACTCGCTGCAGAATGAGAGACAGAAGGAATTCAAACTACATGCATTTACTTTACAGCCTTTAGGGTGTCCATGAAATCACTCTAAGTGATTTAAATCACTCTCAAAAAAATTTTGCTGGCAGAAGAGCCCAGTGATGTGTCTCTTCACCGTGTTCTTGGATACTACACAGTCTCCACTATTACTTTGGACACTCTTTTGGACATACATTTCTCCCAAGGCTGCTCCCAAAATCTGAGCAGCAACCTCAGCCATTCTGAGGGCAGATGAGTGCTATTATCAGGATGTTCATCACCACCAGAGAGATTTCTTTGATGGTGCTCCTGGCAGGGATGCACTTTGGAAAGAGTGTCAGCCTCCCACAGACACCCACTTACAGCAGGCTCCTAGATTCCTTTCACCAGGTGCTTTGGCTGCTCTGAGTTCAGACCTTCAGTGTTTTCAGGAAGGAAACAGAATTCCTCATGCCTTTGCTTGACTGTGTTGCTGTTTTTAATTTGATGCCAGAAAATAGCAGGGTTGCAGGCCCCTATCTGTTGTTTTGGACTATTTTACCAATATTTCACCTAACTCAGGGCATGAGACAGATCTGTTACAGGAATGTCAGACCAAGCTCCAGCTGCAGTCAGTGGAAAAAGAGTAACTGCCTTGAGTGGGAGCTGGACTGGGACCTAAAACAGTGAGTGCAGTGGTGCTGCAATGTCTTTCATCTCAAAGATGCTGGGTGAGATCCAGACTATGCTGGTAATGGTTGGGAAGCTGCCAGCTGCTAATGATGTGGAACAAGCTGGTGAGTCCTTGCTGCAGTTTGTAGGAAGCCACCAGACAAAACAAGTCCCAGGAATAGCCAGCTCAACCCTTTCCTGGTTGGGTTCATGCTGTACTGGCATGGGAGTAATTTAGGAACTTCCCCTGATGTGGCTCCTGCGGTGTCTGATCTCTGGAGGCCACAATGCCTCTGTGCACATTTATCCTCAAGAAATTCCCTAGAAATGCTCAACAGGCTGTACCAAAAGTGTCTGGAACACAGAGTTTTCCCAGACCTGGCCCAGTCTGCTGGTGCTTTGATGTGTTCTCAGCACGATCACAAAATGTGCCCTCCTCTGATTTCCCTGCCTGTACCCACATCTCCTGCACCCAAACCTGCACCCTGCAGCTCTCAGAGGTGAGGGGCACCCTGGGATGGAGGAGCAGACACATCAGAGTGTGTTGCACCCCAGGAGCTCAAACCCAGTGGATGGCTGAAGCAAGAAAGAGATGGATTCACTGGCAATATCCCTCTGGCACGGGAAGCACGTGGGAGATTGGACACTCAGTGCCTACCCCAACCTGAGATCAGTACCAGAAAATGACGATGGGGAAGGAGGGGCGTTCCACTGCACAGCACATCTGTACAGCTGCTGAGGCTGTGCAGGCAGGTACAAGCAAACACAGCTCCTCCTTCCACCTGGCCGAGGAAAAGCAGAATCAAGGTGATGATGCCCAGGAAGCTGGGAGTACTTTTGCTGTCTGGCTCAAACAAGTGAGGTACCCAAACAGTGCCAAATGGCTTTGTGTGCCAGGGCTTCAGGAAAAGTCATTGATTGTCTGAGCTTTTTAGAACTGATTTCTCCTCGGAGATGCGTTTGATGACGGGGAACAGGAGGCACAAGACAGAGCATGTTCAAAGTGTCCAGGGTGGGTGATAGGCGCACACATAGGCGAAGCTGGAGGTGCAGTCAGAGGCTGCACAAGATCAAACCTTCTGTGCCTAATCCCTCACTGCTCTCAGGTGCCTCTGCTCCTAACGCTGCTCTTGCAGTGCTCTCTGCTGGGGAATGAGAGGCAGAGGCAAGCAGGGCTGCCAAGCAGCCTGCAGCCTGGGCTGCAGACAGCCTCACGGGCTGAGGAACGCTCGCAGGTTCAGCTCCTGCCTTGCTCCGGTGAATGTGTGCAGCGTCCCGCGGCCCCGCCGTGCACACCAGGCTGGAGCTCCGGGAAGGAGCTCCCGGGCGGTGCCAAGCGGCGGCACGAGTGTGCGGGGCCAGCAGCCTGCGGTCCCCAGGCAGACAGCGGCTCGGAGCACAGCCGGGCTGCGCACGCACCCGTCCGCACCCGTGTCACAGACTCCTTAATGAGCTCAGCCGGACAATTAGATTAGCGTCTTTTGCTGCTTCCAGCGTGCTGCTGGCCGCGGCAGACGGGATCACTGATCACCTAATAACATCAGCCCGCAAGCTGCCGGTCACCTGCCCGGGGTTTGGTGACGGAGGAGCTCTCGTGTCACCTCCCCCGCGCAGCTGGGGACGGCCCGGGCACAACGCAACCAGAGGGCGCTGCGGGGAGAAACCGGCTGAAAAGGGACAGTTTTGGGCAAAATACCGGCTCCAGCTGTGGCCTTGTGCCACTGTGGAGTGCTCCCTGTTAACCGGTGTTCTCTAGGAACGGTGCTCCCCATAAAAAGCCTGTAGCTACTTTACTGGTGTTGTATAACCTAGGTAAACTTGCAACTTGTCCCTAAACATTCTCGGTAGGTTTGGGATTAGATGATCTTTAAGGTCCCTTCCAACCCTTGGCACTCCATGATTCTATGGTTTTGTGTGTCTCTGGCAGTACCACAGAGCATAAAGTGAGTAAAGACGGTTCTGTAAGAGTCGAGTGTTTAAAGATGTCACCTTAGGCCTGGTAAATCTCACACGCACACAGGGCAGGCCGCACCCAGCTCCTCCCTGCTGCCCTTGCCGCTGTTTTCTCCTACTGCCCACCTTTGCTTTCACATGGGCCACAGGTTGCAGGGCATAAATTAGGCTGAAGCTACAAACGGTGGAACTGTGCTGACCTCGCCCCGTGCTGGCTCAGAAAGAGTGCTGGCTTTGGAAAGAGTGTCAGCCTCCCACAGACACCCACTTACAGCAGGCTCCTAGATTCCTTTCACCAGGTGCTTTGGCTGCTCTGAGTTCAGACCTTCAGTGTTTTCAGGAAGGAAACAGAATTCCTCATGCCCTTGCTTGACTGTGCTGCTGGGGCCCTGCGGCTGTGCTGGCAGCGCTGCCCGCAGGCACTGACCCGGCTCGGGGGCTGTGCCCGGCAGCACCACAGCCCTGGACTCGTCCTGCCCCGGCTCCCACACCCGGCTCCAGCCCTGCGGAGCCCTTGTCCCTATTGAGGCTATTCTGGGCAGCTGTCCCTGAGTGGTTGTCTTGAGCCTACGCCCCCCGCACACCCCTGCTTGGGCTGGCACCCAGGGCACGGCCCTGGAGCGCTCCTGCTCCTGGCAGCTGCTGCTGCTGCTCCCACCCAGCCCCAGCCTGGCAGAAAACCCCACTGCCCTGGTCCCGAGCAGGACATCCTTCCCTGTGCACAGCCTGAGGGCAGGGAAAGAGCAGAGGAACAGCAACAGAATAGAACAAACCGAGGGAAAGGACACCATGGTGAATGTTCTGAAGGCTCCTATATGCTCCAGCTGCTTAAACTGATTTTTCCCTCCTCTTTTGTGCTCAGAAGGCACAGCTGCTTCTCTCCTCAGCCGCCCTTGCTGTAACTACTTCCATCCTTTTTCATACAGCTTACACAGCCCTGGCCTGGCAGATCCTGCCAGGATCAGCTTCCCCCCATCTCTGTGTCCTTAAAACATCTGACCAGTACCTTTCCTACCTGAATATCCCACCTTCTTCCTCTCCCTCCCATGTCACAGTGACCTCATCCACTGTTGTGCACGAAGGCAGATTTCTCCTTTCTTTCCTCTGCTCTCTGCTCGAAGCAGAGTCCCTCAGGTCAAGTTTCTTGTTTCCACACTGTAAAGGACTGCCTGGCACCTCCCCAGGTTGTGTGAGCCCGTTTGACTCGGGAGCTGTATCCCTGCATTTCCTGGGGGCTGGAAATACCCTCCTGCCTCTGCATGTCTGCCCAAAGTCTGTGGTGTCCGTGCAGATTCCCGCTGGGAGAAGGGTTGCTCTGCCTCTGGCGCTGGGAGCACCAGGCTGAGGTTCAGAGCTGACTGTGATGTGCGGGGGAGCTCCTTGTTGGGGCATGTGGGACAGCACCCGGCCGAGCCCTGTGCACTGGGACTGTGTGTGTGTAACAGGGCCCTGTGTGGGCACCAACGTCCTGCCTTTGTGCCTCTGTGGTTTGTGGATGTAAATGAGATTATTTGGCCCAGTTTTTCCTGTGAATCCTGATGTGTTTGCACGTGTCCCACTGCTGTGCTGAGCTGGAAGGCTCAGCAAAGAGGCCCCTGCAGCCAGGGTGTGTTGCTGTTATCAGGTGTCAGAGATGCATTTCTCAATGTTTACACCTACTTGGAAGTTTCTGTCATTGTGGTAAGGCCAAAGGGGGGTTTTTTGGCTGGTGAGAGGCACTATAAACAAGGTGGGCCTCCAAAGATCACATGGTGGTTGAATCAATACCTTGAGCAAACAAAGATGTGTTAATAGAGTCATCTGTGTCCTGATAACCTGCAATGGTTACCAGCTCCCTTCTGAGTCATCTCCTCTCCAGATTTTTTTTATTCTTACATTCATTTGCATGATCTGATGAGATTACTCTTTAGAGAAAACTCTTCATTTTCTCACCATTTTACAGGCCCAGCATCTTTAACACATTTACAGCAGCAAATCCATATTGCTGCCTGGATCTCAGGTATGTGTTCTGTCATTACAAAGAGTAACTTCACAGGATCTCAGTTACGATTTGGGGTCCTCAGGGTCCCAGGAGGAATGGGAACCAGGTGGCCAGAGCTGTAACTTTGCCTCAGATCCTGTTTACGCTTAATGCTCTTTTAATTCCTTGGTTTCAGCAAACTCCATGAACCAAGGATCCCATTACTCCTGTCCACCAGACTGGCTCTGCTTTAGTAAATCATTACGTGTAGAGCACACAGATCAGTTCAGGCCGTTCTTAACAGCACCTCAGGGGTCATCGCCATCACCTCCAACAGAAACAGGAAGTTCTAGAAGGTTCTTTGGGGACTGAGAGTCCAGGGCAGGCACACCCAGACACCAGTGATCTCGGTGGGGACCCAGGCGTTGCTCCATCTCTTGGGTTTAACCTGTGAAGCTCTGTGTTCCTCTGAACAGGCGGGAGTTTAAATGCTGGGCATGTGCACACCCCAGTGTCAGACTCCAGTTCCGGGCAGGTTCAGGACTGGGCATTTGAAGCTGCTCAAGCCTGTTGTCAAGGGCAGCGGGAAACCCACGTGCAGGGAAAACATGCACACCTCGAGTCCTTTTGTAGAGTTCAACGTTTTCTTCAGTATTTTAATGCTGAGAGCTGGGTGTTGATGAACACGGGGGCGGTGCTGACCCCGCACGCGCGGGGCCGCTCCCGCGGGCTCACTCTCGGTACCGGACACACCCCCCGCGCCGCGCCTCCCGTGACGTCACGGGGCGGGGCTGCCCTGCCGACGTCACGGGGCGGGCTCTGGCCTGTGACGTCATGCGCGGCCGCCGGCCCCGCTCCCCGGCGGCGGCAGGCGCGCGC
>VXBT01001855.1:414853-434538 GCA_013400235.1 Oriolus oriolus
TGGGGACCCCGCTGTGCCCGCGGCACGGACCCGGACCCGGGCCGGGGACCCCGCTGTGCCCGCGGCACGGACCCGGACCGGGGACCCTCTGTGCCCGCCGCACGGACACGGACCCGGACCCGGACCCGGCCTGGGACCGGGGACCCTTTGTGCCCGCGGCACGGACCAGGACCCGGGCCCGGACCCGGACTGGGGACCGCGCTGTGCCCGCGGCACGGACCCGGGCCGGGGCCGCTGCCCTGCGAGCGGCTGCTCCGGGCCCCGGCAGGAGGCGAGCGGGGCCTTTCCCGTGCCCCGTTCTCAAAGCCCCGGGCAGGCCGGGCACGGGGCGCTCCCGGTGCCGCGGAGCTCGCAGCCGGGGTCGCGGTGTTCAGGGCCAAGCCCCGACGGAGCGGCGCCGGTGAATGACCCGCGGTACGTGCGGGCCTCCCGTGCGGCCCCTGCCGGGCCGGGCCGGGCAGAGGCACCCCGAGCCCCTGTCTGCACAGCCGGCTTGGGCTCGGTGAGGGCCCACGGCTCCGGCCTGCAGAGGAAGGTGAGGTTTGCTCGACACCTCAGTAATCCCTGCGTGGGTGACAGCGGGGCTGTGGCTGCCTCATCCCTGGGGTTCCACCGGAATGCAGGAACTCCAGGAAGGGAAAAGGAATGGGGGGAAAGAGGGTTCGAGAAGGTCCTGGTACTTGTGGGTAAATGACCTGGCATGGCAGCCCGCTTCTGTCCAGTTCTTGCTTCAAGGCCTTGTAAACTATTGTTTTTGTTGTGTTAAAAGCTGAAAGTAACAGCCCTAACCTGCAAACCGTCAACCAGAAACCCTTCAAAAATTAACTTACTGCAGTTATTTCAATAGCAGTCGAGTAAGATAATATTATGGTGTAAGTTTTAATCATCCGTTGTGCAGATTAAGTGCACTTTTGGCCCTGTCAGAAATATTTTAATTTTTTAACATCTTAAATTATCTAAGTAATAGAATATTCTATACTGCTTGTCAGCTGACAAGAGTTAGGAAGCCAATATGAAACCTGTTGTTAGTTTAAAGCTGTCTAATAGCAGACCATTGGTTTTTCTGTTGCTTAGCAGGGTACTTCAGTCTCCTCTGACATGTCCCTGGAGCAATAGGTTTATTTAATATAACATTAAACCAAACAAATCTTAAGTTTTTCAGAGACATTGCCCTTCTGCTGGCTTGAATACTCTGCACTACGTCCTCTCTCCCCCGTGCCTCCCCCACTTGCATCAGAGCAGTGCCTGGAGCCTGGGACAGAAGCTGGACCTGAGTGTACACATGGAATTTGAATAGTAACAGCGCCTATCCAGAGCTCTTGGTGTCCTCATGTAACTCCTCAGACTATAAATAAATAAGAATTTTAAACTCATCGGTGTTTTTATCTAGTGCTGGGTGGTCAGCATCTTCCTTAGTGATTTATTGTACCCTCTGCCTTCTGCAAGGATCCCAGTAACCGTTTTCTGCAGGAAGTTACCAGGTCCTGTCTGCCTTTGAGAGTTTGCAGGGAAAGAAGGGAAACACAGCAGGGAATGCCCCCCTGACCACTCTGGTAGGGTAAGGCTGGTCTGGTTCAGAAGCAGTGATGAAAATACAGCACAGAGAAAAGAGAGGCCCTTTTAGGGTAAACGGGCCTTTAAAGGGTCACTGCTGGACCTGTTTCTGGTTTTGCATTCTTGTTATTTAAAGAGACACAGGAAAGTGCCATCATTTCTCCTGCTGTGATGCTACAGAGAGGAAAGTGAGACAGCAAATGTGGTCTTCTCCTGCACCAGCCAGTGCTGAAGTGTTTGGTCCATCCCCTGCCATCCAGTTTATTTCAGAGCTTCGCCAGCTGGAGGCCCTGACCTTCCCTGTGCTGTGCGTGTGCAGATGTCCTAATGCTGTCACTTGCTTTTCAAGGGAGAAATGCACTTCTTGGGGCTCAGTGGGTAGAACAAAAAATGGAGCATCAGTTTCAAACTGGTGCCTGAGCTCTAAAGTGCCTTTCTCTGTGTGTAAGAAATGTTGTGGGAAATAGGTGATGTGTTTGGAGGCAGGCTGGAAATCCAAATCCTGGTAGATCTGAGGCTCTGTGCCGTGTCTGCTTTAAGCATTTTGGTTTTTAGTAGTAATAGTGGTGGTAGGGGGTGCCTGCTCAGTGAAGTCTGATTAAAGGAGTTCAGCTGTGATAACATTTTTCTGCATCTATTACATCCCAGAGGAATTTTAGAAGGATTGTTGGTGTATTAGTGCTTGGAAAATAGTCTCCATTGAGGTTCTTCCTCAGACCTTCAAATACCTTTAGCTTTGCACTTTATTTCACAGAACCCTGTTGTGATGAATGGGTTGTACTGTGACATAAAGCTGTTTGCAGAACCAGGACCTCAGATAAAATCACCCATCCAGCAGAAGAAAATGTTGGAAGCTCAGAATGTAAGTCATGTAAGATGCCATCCTTTGTTCAGCTGTAAAGTGGTTTTTGCAGAGAAAGTAAAAGGAACCCATTCACTTGAAATAATTTTGATAGAGGCATTATTGGTATTATGATGGTTTTCTGGGAAGGTGAGGATGGGCTGTGGTGTCAGATTAAACAGTAATTCATATCTTTGTGTTTGCACAAAGCAGGCAGGCCAGCCTTAGATAATCTTAGTGGCCAGAATAAAATGCTGAGCACTTCAGAGGCTGGGAGTGATGAAATGCACTCGATTGTTGCAAAGTGCTCTCCAGTTGTTGAAAGAGATGGTTTCCTATTAACCAGGTTATTCAGGCAGACAGACTCATTGGCCCTTTAGTTTCTGTTAGTTCCTTTTCAGGCTTCCAGTAGCACCAGCAAACCAAAGAGTCCTCTTGGTGTTTTGATGGGAACATGGCTCTGAGGGCTAGGAAGGATTCAGAAGCAGCAGAGACAAAGATGCCTGAGTTGCACAACAGATACAAGCGTGTTTACGAGTCACGGTTCCTGTTTCCCTGCTGAAGTCAGTGCAGTTGTTGCTTGTTTTTGTTTGGTGCAGTTGTTGCTTGTTTTTGTTTGGAAAAGCTGCTGCAGCAGAGGTTACTCCATGTTGTCTTTCCAGCTGGAGGAATGCTGGTTACTACAGAGATTTCCTAAGAAGTGGTGGTGTTAAGCAATGTGCTGATGCTGACAAGCAGTTTGGGAGATAGTGTTTCCATTTGCAAAATGGACAGAAGCAGGGTTCACCTGAAGATGTGTGTGTGGTGCAGCACAGGGAGTTGGTGCTGGGGTTGACTGTCTCACCCTCTGCCTAGTTTAGGTTCCTGTGCATTCCCTACCTCATTAACAGTGAGCAGCTCAAGGAACACAGGAAATGCTTACAGGAATACCTACACCTGATAACAACATGATTAGGTGGAAATTGAATGAATGATTAATAACATTAAAGCATTAGGAACAGTCTGTATGGTTCTGATACTCAGTTTCCTTTGGCATCTGAGAATGCAGCAGCTTGTTTTGTTGACAGTCTGGACAATGTAGTAATGAAATATCAAAGGTAGAACCTGCTTTGCTGTTTCTGCTGTGCATATCATGCTAGAGCACTTGGCATGTTCTGGAAAATAAGAATAATTTCAAATACACAGCACAATCTGCCAGGCTGGCTATGAGCTGTGATTGCTCTAACCGGGCAGCTCCATCGTCTCTGTGATCTTGGTGAAGTCAGTGGTACTCTGCTGAGAGATCTTTGTTCTGCAGGACTTCCTCTAACATTCAACATTGGCTTGATATTTGTATTAAGAATATTGCTCAGGGATTTAATCTAGGACTGATGAAGTAAGTCTTAATTAAGATTCTTGACATCTATATCAATTGTGCTAGTGGGTGCTGAGAGTTTATTTCAAACGCAGGTCACTGGTACTTCGAGGGTGGACTTTGTAAAGATAGAAAGCTGGCAGCAAGAGAAAAATGGAAATAGGATTCTGATGTGTGCGTCCTCTGCATGTTTTTTAAACAATGTTCTCTTTATGGAAGTAAATTATTTTTCTGCAGCTGTGAATAGAGAGTACATTATGTATCTCCATGGATCACCATGTTTGACCTGTTGAAAATACTCTGCCATGGTGTTTTTTTACCAGGGAGGTTTCTATCCTTTCACTAAAGACAGATTTAGACACTGTTTCAGGACTTTTGCAAGAGGCTTGTTCATTAAATACTGCTTAACATCTCTGGAGCTGTTGTTCTGCACTGATGCAGGAAAAAAACCCTGACTCACAGTATGAAGGCTTTACCGTGATTGCAGCTCACGATTTTCCCAAATCAAATTTATCCTGCTGCATATCCCTGAATCTGTCAGGGTCTGTGGCTGTTTATGTAGCTGAGGTTGTTTCTCCTTTTTTCCCAGATGCAGGCATTTGGAGCACCCTAGGAATACAAAGTGTTTCTTTTGTGCACAGTGTGTTGTTTTTCAGGCATCTTCCCAGGGGATGATGTGTGGAATTCCCATGCAAAGGAAAATCATCTCATCTGAAAAAACTGCCCAATACATCAAAGTCCTTACTTGAACTATCTGCAGTGTATTTATATTTGGGACATAATGTGTGCACCCTGGTGACACTCTGAGAATTGCTGTTAGATAATGTTTTTTTCTTAGATGTTGCACTGACAACATAAACCCTGAGTGGTTAAAACTGGTGTTGCAGATACTAACTCATCATGCAGGGTATCAGAGGATTACAGATGCATTAGCAGAAGTATTTAAATATTAAAGGCTGCATAAATCAACTGGATTATCAGACTAAAAGGATGAAAGGCAAGGAGTGGGCTAGGAAGGCAAGAAGACACCTGATGTGAGAGAGAATATGCCAGAGAGGCTAAAAAATTGTAGGGTAAAGAGTCACTAGACTGAGCAGCTGGTTGTTCAGAAATAGAAAAAAGAGTTTCAGTGCTCTGAATTTATGAATTGTTACTGTCAAAATATTGTTTTAATGTGAAATAAATGGGGACTGAAGACTGAATACACAGTAATGGAGCATTGGTAGATAAATGAATTGGGAATTAAGGCAATCAAATTACCTTAATGAAGTTCCCCCAGACTTGCAGTTGCTCTGGAGTGCATTGATTAGTCAGGAGTTAATTGCACATATGTGTGTCTGTACTGAATAGACACGGTTGGAAAGGAAGCAGTGGGGGTACCCTCAAAACACTTTCTGTTCCAAGCAATATCTGAGCTGTGGGAACAGGAAAGGTTTTGCTGGAGAAGCCATTCTTGATGGGCCTTTTCCCCTTGAGATGTCATTTCAGAGAAGTGTGAGCAATGTGAGATGCATCTGACTAAAGAGAGAAGGATGAGCTGAAGCCATGTCCTCCCGAGCTGTATGGACCCACAGAGGGCTCAGCTCCAAGCCCTGCTTCAGCACACAAAATAATCAGAGGCCTGATAAGGTCTGTGAGCACTGGCATTTTTGAGCCAAGTGACACAATTTCAGCTGCTGTATGCTCGGTTCCATGATCAACTCAGTGACTTTAGTCAACGCTCAAAAGCATAAGTGCTTTCAAAGGGAGGAAAGCAAAGTTCTTTCTTACAGTGTCTGTCACTGTGGATGTGTGGATCATCCCTAGTTTAGGTTTCTATCCCTTTCAGCAAGGAAGAGGAATGAGCAAGGATTTACTCACTGAACAATGCTGTTGAATCATATTGCCAGTCTCCATGAAAGCAGTTTCTTCTGGTGGATGCATTTACATTTGAAAAGCCCAGTTTGGGGTCATTCTTGGACAGAACCTTGCAGAACATGAAAGCTGTGGTGAGGAAGTCGTGTTCCCTGGCCATGAGGTCTGGGGTGTTCTTTTGAGCCTTTTAAAGAACCTTGATTCCTGTGGTTGCACAGCCTGGGTGGCCGTGCTGTTAATGCAAGTGTGGGGCTTTGGGGCTTTGGCAAAGAATGGTTTCTGTTCATATAAAATATACTGGTGCAGCAGGCAAAATAAGCTGCACTGGGTAAAGCATTCATGAGCTGGTGTGCATCTACAGCTTGGATCTTTTTGCCATTCTTTTATTGCCCTTTCCCTTGTGTTTAAAAAAAGATTTTCCTAGTAAGGTAGTTATGTCTGGAAGGGGCTTTAGAAAATACGCACTAATACCTTTATTAATGTCCTTCTGTGGATCTCTGTTCCCAAATTAGTGCATACAATGTTCTTTAGCAAGCAATGTGGGTTTTTATACACAAGAAAAAGGGTACGGTTACTTTTTAAAATTCATCTCCCTTTCATAGAAAACTACTAAAATTGCAATTTCACATGAATATCAAAGAGAGTTAAGTTGTTGACCCCTGGTGTTTTTTAAGGAAAATTGTAAATACAGGTTTCTGAGGCAATCACAAGCTTTGACACTTATGCAAACAAAGAAAATATTTCCTAGTCAGTTCAGCTGTACTAAATGCCTTTGCAAAAAACCTGAAGTATTTAGTTAAGTCTTCCTAAATCCCAGTGTGTTTGAGTAATAAAATGTAGATATAGTACCTTTTACCCAACCTCAGCATATGTTTAATCGTGAAGTTTTCCAGAAGGAACATTCAATTACCTGAGAGGAACAGCAGCAGAGAGAGAAACAGTTTGATCAGTCACTTTCCCGATCACTGATGAAAATGAAAATTAGGACTCATACACTTAATATTCTTGGCCCAATGTGCTTTTTTTGAGGCTCAGTCTGACTGTATTAAGATGAATATATGCCTATTATAGGATCATATGTGTATAATATTTCATTTTTGTCCTTCTGTTGTCAGAGTATGGGAGGTCTGTTCTTTAGGAGCCTTTCTGCCCTGTTATCCTGTTTGCCAACCCTCCCTCTTATCCTTACTGCTTCCTTCCCTCCTTCCCCCCTAAAAAAGTTGATATCCATTGTTTTTAAGAGTGCCTAGTTTAGTGTACTTTTGATATTTGCTACTTCTGAAGACAGTTCTTTAATCATAAGTACTGAAATGGTGAAGAATTATATTGTTTTTTTCATTCTGTAGTGTCCTAATCCCCAGTGGCTCGTTCTCATGTGGCAGCTTCCTGCTTCCCATAGGAAAAATCCATCCAAGGCTATGTCTGTTTTAGGACAACAACCTCTGAAACATGGATGCCATGGAAGTTTTCACAGGCAGAATTCCAAGTCGTGGTAGAACATGGGACGTTCCGTGGTCAGTCAGGGATGTTTTGTTAGCGTTGGGATCACCTTTGTGTTTACAGTCTCATCACTGCCCATGAGCACTCTAACAGTCCCTCCCCCAGGGCAGGGGAGAAGTCTCCCTTGCCTAATGCCAAACCTGCCTGTTTCCCGATGACTTGTCCACAGTGTGGAATAACTGCAGACAAGTCTTCAGACTTTATTTCTGTGCTGTGGTTCTACACACCTGTGTGGCAATGTTTGTCACACTCTGCTGTTTGAATTGTGCTTTGCAGGTGTGGAGGAACAGTTGGGGCCATCTTTACGTGTCCCTTAGAGGTGATAAAGACGAGGCTTCAATCTTCAAAACTGGCCTTCAGGACTGTCTACTACCCTCAGGTGCAGCTGGGGACCATCAGTGGGGAAGGAATGGTCAGGCCAACGTCTGTATCTCCTGGGCTCTTCAGTGTTCTCAAGTGAGTGCTGCTCCTCCTCTCATTCACTATTCCTTGACACACTGACCCGAGTTTCACTGCACTAAAATATAATGTCTGCTGGGGGTCCTGGGGGCTTTTTTCTTCTCGGCTGTAGCTGACTTACTGAGCTCTCCTCTGCTATTAGATGTTGTCTTGGCTGATTATTATTATGCATCAGTCCTGTCTGTACCTGTCTAGTCTTTGTTAAAAACCTTGAGTGGTTCAGACTGCAGTGTTTGATGCTCTAGCTGCTCCCTTTCAGATGTGTGTTCATACAGAAGAGGAAATGCGAAATTATCTAACAGCTGCTCAATAGTTCTACCAGCAACTATGACAACCTCAGCTACTGTATTTTAATACCAAAGCACCGTCGACTTACGGTCAGACCTCTTGCAGAAGGATTGAGTTTGTTTAGCTGTTTGGGCACCCCAGGGTGATGCAGAGGTCCTGCTGAGATCAGGTGGCAGGAATGCCAAGGAAAATACTGACCAGCAGTGCAAGTTGAATGATTTTATGTAAGGCCAGCACGCCTGGCAGACTGCCTGGGGAGAAGCTGCACAGTTATATAACACTGGAGTGCTAATTCAAATTCTCTGCAGAGCTCTCTAGCTGGAGTCATTCTGGGACTTGAGTTTCTGTATTGTAAACAGCCTGCTTTCCCCTGCCAAACATTTCTTTGTCTTCTCAGAGGTGAGTCTGGAGCAATTCGTGACTGAGTGCATAAGGCATTGCCAGTTTGATTTTAATTTCCTTGCCTTTGCTATCTTTTCACCTTGCAGCATTGGACTTTAGGCAGCTGTAACTAAAGAAAGTGAAAACTTTTAAGGCAGAAAGATCTTAATTGATCCTCTGGGCCCATCTTTTTGTGGGGTTGTCTTTTTTTTTTAGGGAGAGAGGAAATGGTTTAAAATGGGTCAGCCTTTTAATATATTTATTAAGCTCATTAAGTTTGGTGACTGGAATCTTGATTTCATTTCACTTCAGGAATTGCTTAGCTGTATGTATTGCCAAGTTTTCAACCTGATTACTTTAGAGGATTGAGAAGTGAGAGCAAAGTACTTCTGCTGTCATTCCCTTGCAGGCAGCATCTATGAAGAGCAGATAATGCTGTTGATTATGACCTGAGAAAATACAAATGTAGGAAGGAAGAAGTGAAATTTGGTCCCTTGCTTTCACACTTTCATCCCTTTCTCAGTCCTGATCACTGTCAAACTGGACATGACTTGGACCTCATGGTTTGGGAAAATTGTATGGCTAAGGAAGGAGCCATTAGAGCCCTACCAATAAAATTGCTCTGTAAGAGTTAAAAGTGTTAAGTATGAAAGCCCCTTAGCTGCTGTAAATACAAAGAAAACAGGTACCCAGAGGGCAGGTTAAGCCTGCTGCTGATAGAAAGCACTCCAGAAGGACACGCTGGTTTTGTCTAATCCATTTAAGATTCTGATGAGTTAGCCCAGCTGGAAGCTGCAGTCGTGACTGTTAAGTGACAAAGAACAAGTAGTTGGTGGATCTGTCTCCTTGGAAACACAGCCCTGGAGTTTATACAGAAAGTTCAACTCTGCTGCAGAAAACAAAAGTGTTTCACAAGCTCCTCCTGCCTAATGAGGCTGGGTTTGAAATCTGTGGGGAAAACACTCAACAGTGCCAGTGACCTAGAGAGCAAACTGTGAAAAGCTGGCAGTTGCAGGGGGTGCAGTGAACTACCCACGGAGCCCGGAGTCACCCGGAATTTCTTGCGTGGTTTTCCCGTGGTGAGCTCAGTTAAGAGAGCTGCTGCACTCACATAGTTTGTAGTATGATTGCCACATTCAGCTTTCTTGGGGGAAAACACACATCCCTAAGTAACTGTGAAAGGAAAAAGGATTTATTTTTTCATGTCTCTGTACAGAACTGTATGGGAAGCAAACTTCTGAATTGCTTAAATACAGAAAACACTAAAAATACTCTTTGTTCATCAGACTGAACTATCACTGGATTCTCCACAAAACTTTGATTCAATTCCTGACAGCTTTCAAAGAATGGAAATTATAACCTTGTGCCATTTGATACCCATTTGCCTGTAGAGCACTGAATTTTATGCTACAGTGGCTTTTACTCAGTGTATAATTCTACTTATTTTGAAGTATATTACATAGATTAAAATCTAACAGCTCCACAAGTCATACTCTGTGCTTTTGTGTAGTTCTTTTGGCTCTCTGCCTGACAGAACAAAAAACTTAACTTTTAACCCAAATACTGTCTTCTCCCTGTTTGTTTTTTATTTTAAGGTCAATTCTGGAAAAAGAAGGACCAAGGTCACTCTTCCGAGGGCTGGGTCCAAACTTGGTTGGAGTTGCACCATCAAGGTAAATAGTTAAACTATTGCTAAAAGACACATTTAAGGTGCCAACATAAATGTTATAGTGAATTTGTAATTCAAAATAATAGGCCATGAAGTTATCCCATCTGTAAAGTGAGATTTGTGCCTGTATTCTGCTCAGTGTACACACCAAGAAATACTGATAAAAATCTAGTTTACACTTTTATAACACTGGAAGGTACAGAGTAAATAAGGCTCTTAAATGCCAAGTATATTTATGTTCCCAGTCATTGCAAGAGCCACTTCTGTGCTTGCAAAGGAAGAGAAAGTAGTGCAGAAAAGTCTGTAGGTTAATAATTGCATTATTTTAATGTCCTGCTTCCCTTGAACACATACCAGGGCCTGCCTAGCAGTGAGTGGGAGCTGCATGCCAGGGGAGAGGAGTAGCTCTCTGGGCCTTGCTTGCCTAAATTCTTCTCAAATGAAAAACTGCAGCTGAGGGGGAAGGAGTCTCATTGCTGCCACACAACTGCGAGAGGGGTGCGTGTCCCTCTTTTAGCAGCAACAAAGTTTGTTTGCATTTGGAGGTCTTACAGCACCTAAATGGTCTCTCCCTGTGACTGTCCCATTCTTGGCAGGGCTGGAGATCTTTCTGTCTAGGAAATGATAAAACTCGTTAGCAGTTGAGATATTGGCAGATGCTCTCTGCCTGAAACTGAACCAGTTAGAAAGGAACCTGAAGAGTGATGAACTCCCTCTCTGGCCTCTTGCCTAGTAGGTGGGATGTCCCCCCCAGCAGCAGGGAATCCCGTTTCTGTACAGGTAACCTTTGCAGCAGGGCTCTGAATCCAGGATTCTGCTTTTCCATGCAGCTCACTCATGCTGTCAGTTGTGTTCCTTCAGATCCTTCCATAAGGCATTTCATGGAAATTCTCAGATTGTAGCCACCACTATCCACCTTTTTCTAGCAGTTCACTTCAGGGAGCTGCGAGCTGAACGTGCTTGGTTCAGAGAGCTCCTTACTCAGCAGGCTGACTGTTACAGATCAGCTCAGCTTACTCCATTCCTGTGCATTTTGTAGGGATTTGAGGTGTATTAAACTTGAATTTCAGTCTTACAGCAGGAAGTGCTGCTAATGCAGTTAGAATGCTGAACAAATGTATGGAAAACATGGGCTCCAGGTAGGAAAGTGACATTCCCAAAGTGTGCATAATGCCAGTGCAGGGGTACATATCTGATCTAACTTGCTTTGTCTGCAACACCATGCGGCCTCCCATAGCAAAATATTCCTACCCTGTGGGTGTCAAGTCAAATTGTGGCACTGTAGTGTAAGGGAAGAAAGAAAACAAAAAGCCCTGTGTCCTTGTAGCTGGAGGTGGTCATGTGGAGGCCTCTTCAGAGAAAGTTTTGGTTTTCAGGGGGCAGGGCAAAGAACAGCAATTGTCTGATTTGACATTGTCTGTATTACATTGCTTTTCTTCTTTTTTTCCCCACAGAGCTGTCTATTTTGCATGCTACTCCAAAGCCAAAGAGCAATTTAACAGCATGTTTGTGCCCAACAGCAACATTGTGCACGTCTGTTCTGCAGGTTCTGCAGGTAAGTGTTTGTAATTCCTCCTTGCCATGGTCTGCAGCACTGGCCCAGAGTGCAGCCAGAGCAGGCAGTGTGTGCACTGGTGTCTGAGATGGTGGCTCCGAGGTGCACTTTTGTACCTGAAAGGATTTATGCCAAGCTGTTGTTGCTACAAGACTTCTTCCAGCCCTCTCAGTAGTTGGGAAATAATTAAAATGGCTCATAAGGCAGGGACTGGGCTGTCTGTCCATGCAGGACCTGGGCTAACACACCAGTCCTGGCTGGTATCTCTGGTTCATTGTGGGTTATAAACAAGAACAGAGCCCAGTGGTGGCGGGTGCTGAATACGTGCACCTAATCTGAGTGGTATATGCCAAAAACCAGGAGTTTGCTAGCTCCTAGCTGGCCTTGTCTACAAAGGAACTGTTTTTCTGTTCAGCACAGAAATATTTCTAGATTGTTGTTTACTAATTTGGGATGTCTTTTCCAACTGCAATGCTCTGATCATGTCTCATAATGCAAGGAAAAAATATTAGTAAACACCATTGAACTTCTGGTACTGCTTTTGCCAAATTGTTGCAGGATGTTGTATTTTTCCTACCAGGCTGGAAAAAATAGTTTGTTCTTGTAGGAAAAATACTGCAGAAGAGCTCCCCTAGTTCAATCATCAGTCATCACCAGAGTGGTCACTAAAAATAATCGTTCCCGAAGTAAGCCCTTAATTAGGGGTGGGTTCTGTTAATGAGCGGCTCAATGGCACCACCTACAGCCCTGGGGAACAGTGCCCGGTTCAGGTTTGTGTCCCCACGGGTTTCCGTGTAGCTGGGATTCCAAAACCCATCAGTAAGGAAGGTATCTTGTCTGCAGCAGCCTTTAGGAACATGAAACATGTATTAAAATAGGTGCAAAAAGGAAGAATCCATGGATTGATGCCTCCTGAATTTTAACATGAAGATGGAAGCTGTGCACCTGTGTGCACCTCTGGCTAGAGCTGGTGATAGAACTGTCTCAGTGCACAGGGTGTAAGGTTCATACACTGGCCTGGATTCAGCTGTACTTCTGGTCTCGTTTTCTTCAGCCTTTATCACAAATTCCCTGATGAACCCTATATGGATGGTGAAAACGAGAATGCAGCTGGAACGGAAGTAAGTAACTGATGGGGGGTAATGGAGGCCACCAAGTGGCTACGGGAGCCTCTGGAAAACTGAACTGTTGTGGTTTTACTCGTGGCTCTGTGTACTTTGATAGATCTTGCCCAGGTTTTCCCTGACTCTCAGTTCCACCTTTCAAGCCACCATGATTCCATCTGGTCAGACTAAAGGTTCAGGTTGTGTGTGTCTTACTTCAGTTTGATGCACAGAAACTATTGAGAAGGGTGTGGGAGTTGCCTTGAGTGCTGGGTTAGGTTCAGCCTCTGGTTTCACTGTAAATCTTTAGTTTAGCATAGCATTATTTTTCTCTCTGCTGCTTACAGAATCCTCTGTAGTTCTGGGGTTGATGATGAGGATCAATGTATTGAGGGCTGAATAGAAGCTATGGAAGGGTCATGAGAGCTCATGTGGGAGGCTGAGCATGAGTGTACACACCAAGAAATACTGATAAAAATCTAGTTTACACTTTTATAACACTGGAAGGTACAGAGTAAATAAGGCTCTTAAATGCCAAGTATATTTATGTTCCCAGTCATTGCAAGAGCCACTTCTGTGTCCCTTTTGGCAGCATCACCTTTACTGATCCCAGGTTGCAGATCAGACAGGTGTGGTACTCAGGTAGCTGGAACAGAAAGGGTGCTGGCTTTAAATTGTGATGAAGACACAGCAGTTTATTTCATAAAAACTTTCTAGAGGCCATAAGAATCTGCTGCAGTGGTTTAACGTTCTTTTGCCTCCTTCACCACTGTTTCACTGTTAACCACATCTCCTGAAGGCAGAGGGAATTTGACAGCAATCTCTTTCAGTTGAATGATTCACAGTCACTGGTGGACATCAAAGCAATAAGGGACTCTGCTGATAATGTGACTGCTTAGAATGGAAACTCCTTCCTGCAAGGACATGCTAGGTCAGATAAAAAGGATCTTACAAGGCACGACAACTTTATAAATAATTTATAAGACTTAATTCTAGCACTTTGCAGGGTGGCACCTTTGAACTGAGTGTTGCCTCTTAAAATGAAAGATCATCCCTCATGCAGCAGACTTCTGTCTCTTGGCCTGCTGAAGATGGCTTTAAATGGAATCACCAGTTTGACACAAAGCAGTGTCTCTTCAGTGATTATTGTCTTTTAAGGCCTCGGTGTGACCTGTGACAGACTAGACTGAACTTGAGCTGAAGGAATTATGAATATATATTAGTGAAGTAGCAAAGCCAAGTGTGCACCTTTCCATCATAGTCCTGCTCTGTGCAGCTTTCCTAGGAGAATTTTGGAGTAAAACTTAGAGAACCGTTTCTGTAGTTGTAAAAACTACTGAAAGCCATAAGGATTTTTTTTTTAACATTAATTCTTTTTCCTGGCTCATGAGATGCTCTGTTCTGTTTGTTTTTTAGAGTGAGGGGCTCCAAACCAATGAATGCTTTGCAGTGTGCTAGATACGTTTACCAGACAGAAGGTATCCGTGGTTTCTATAGGGGCCTGACTGCCTCCTATGCAGGGATTTCTGAGACCATTATCTGCTTTGCTATTTATGAAAGTTTAAAAAAGCACTTAAAGGAAGTCCAGCTGCCCTCTTCGTCTAACGGGACCGAACGGAACTCGACAAGCTTCTTTGGACTGATGGTTGCTGCTGCTGTTTCCAAGGGCTGTGCCTCGTGTATTGCCTATCCTCATGGTATGTTAACCCTTCCATTCATGAGTGCAGTGCAACAGCTGTTGCCTGGAATCCCAGACAAATGATGGGTCTAGGGCTGTAAAACTCTCAGTTGTTCCAAGGGCCAAATGCACTTTCCTTGGGCTTCTGCACTGACATTTTCAGTACTGGTCCCACTGTTCCTAGTTAGACATGTGATTGGGACTTGCTAGTTTAGAAACAACTCAAAAAACACCAAAAAATTGATTGCCTAATGTTTCTGTTCTCACTAGTAGCCTCAGCTGGGTAAGTAACCGCAGCCTTTGGGATTCTGTGATAAGGTTTTGAGAAGCACTTGTGGACTGAACAGTATTAGTCCTTTTGGACAGATGTGAATGATGTGGTTGTGTAGAAAGAGCCACATTGATTATGTGAGCATCAGTAAAGCATTTAGATCTGTAGTAGCTTCAATGAGCAAATCATTCATTTATTCCACATGAAAGAGAACTCCTCTTTAACTCTTCCTCTTGCCTGAAGGGCAGTGTGTCCAGGGTTCCATGGCTGGAGGTACTGGCTGGCAGTTGGTACAGAAGGTTTTCATGTCCCTGGGGTTTGCGCACAGGAGCTTTGCTGGTACTGGCACGTTTCTCCTTGGTAACTCTGGGCTCTGGTTCCCTGTTGTGCAGAGGTCATCCGGACACGGCTGCGAGAGGAAGGCACCAAGTACAAGACTTTCATCCAGACAGCTCGGCTGGTGGCACGGGAAGAGGGGTACCTGGCCTTCTACAGAGGACTCTTTGCCCAGCTCATCCGGCAGATACCAAACACAGCCATTGTCCTGTCCACCTACGAGTTAATTGTGTATCTCTTAGAAGACCACGCAAAGTAGCAGAGCCAAGACTCCTGTTACAGACTGAAGACCAACTTCTTCATTGAACAAATAGTCCTTTAAGAGACTGGTGCAGGTGGCAGTCCTGGTGGGAAAACTACAAATCTGTGACCACCTGTGGATATTTCCTTTTGGACTCATGCTTTCTAAAAGGTCTCAAGTCATTAACGTTAATAGTTAATTATAATTTTTTTTAACTTGATGATAATTAAACTGCTACTAAATTAAATTACATTATTTAATTTAATTATATGTTTGTCCTTTTCCTTAAGCACAGCCGTATGTGGTCAAGGAATGTACCTCATACTATCAAGTGATCTCTTGGACTGATGTTCATTAAAACTGTATTAAAACAGGAGAACTGGCTTGGACATTTGAAACTGTCTTCTTACCACTGGGTCATATTGCTTTTGAGCACTGTAATAGCCTAAGTGCCCAAATAAGTTTGAGAGTAGTTCTGGTTTTTTCGAGGTGCATCGTTCATTGCTCTGTGAACATTCTGGAGTGTTCAAGTAGGACAAACTTGTTTCTCTGTTTTGATGGTATGAGCTGTGCACTCCAGAATCTCTTAGAAAAGCCACTTGTACTGGCAGTATGATTGTGGGAGGCTTTTAGTAAGAGCATGATTACAGTTGTGTGTCCCCTGTGCATTTGGGATACATGGCTACGGTACTGGGTATAAACACATCTGTCCTGACTTGGCTTTTAGACCTTGCTTTTGTGCAGGCCTGAGAGCTCAAGGACAGTCAGTGACTGTGGCCTGGCTGCCCTGTGGAAATTCCATGAGATAGAGATTTTCAACAGTTCTTATGATACAGTTCTTACCTTTGAGACTAGTTCTTTCAAAAACATTAGAATATGCTTTCATTTTAATAGTCTTCACCCCACTTGTATTGCAGCAGCACCTTGTGATTAAAATGTGGCATATGAATTATTACTGACAGTGCAGGATAGCATTTTAGAACTCACGTGTAGGCTGGTGTTTCGCTTTAGCCATACTCTGCCCTTGTGTGCATCAGTGTCATTTGCTTTGGCAGCTGAGACAAACACGGCAGCGTCTGAGCCCAGCTTCAGCCTTCCCTGCCAGTGACAACAACGAGCTCCTCGTGCTCTGAGCAGGTGCTGAGTCCTCGAGCATAAACAAGTGTTTGTGGACAGCTTTGGCTTCAGGGACCGCTCACAGCAGAGACGCTGTGTGGGCTTGGGAGCAGCATGGGAAGCGTTAGCAAACAGCCTGGTAGTGAGTGGGGCTGTCTTGGATCAGGTGAAGTTTTCAGGCTGGGATTTTGTTGCAGAAATAGGATGGGTGATAACTGGATTCAAACCTTCCCATTTGTTCCCAGTAGACCCCAGCTGATGACTGGTACTTGAGGTCATGTTTGACATCAGTGTGATGTAGGAGCTTAGTGCAAAGAGAGTAGAATGTGTGTGTACCTCATTATGAGGCAAAACTGCAAAAAATAACTGATTTCTATTATGTTTTACTGGAAATAACTTACCACATTCCCCCTAAGCTAAAATAGGAAACAGTTGAGTAAAAACTGACATGGCTTTTTTTATGGAGATGATGAGAGGCAAAAGCTTCAGTCTCTTTAGAGCAGGCAAAACTGTCAAAGAGTGTTTCTATTTTTGAGAAATAGGACACTTGTGCTGCTACTCTGAAACATTTTCTGAGATTTGCTTTCCTAAATTAGCATTCCTCTGTACTTCCAGTGCACTAGCTCACTTCTAAAATGTTAGTCAAATGTGTAGACTGCTGATGTCTTCTGAGAATGAGGGGAGGGAACTCCAACCCTCTCGAGAAGTCTGGGACTCAGAGAAAGCAAGAGAAAGTGAACAAATTTTTGTTCTACCTAAATCTGATGGAAAAATCAGGAATTCTGCAGGATTTTTGTTTTTGTCCTTTAAGCTTTGCTACCAATCCTGGCAGAATTAGTCTTAATTTGATAAGGGGTTAATAAGCTATATTGGGAGATAATAGAGTTTCTGAGTTAGTATAATTAAATCCTTTTTCCTTCTTCTCTCTAATAGAATTTTTAAAATTCACTGACCCTTGATTCCTTAAACCCTGTAAAGAGTTACCATTTTTAGGTGATGCTCTGTGAGCAATCCCATTTATGTCACTGAGTACAGAATAAGCCTATTACCAGAGGGAAGAATTTGAAGTAGCTTTTTCCAAAACGATACCTGAATTTAAAAATAACCAACCTTTCTCTGCTTGTGAAAGTCAATCTAAAAGAATTTTCTCCAGCTTCTTCAGAAAGTCATTTTCATGGAAGGTAGGTAAAGGCTTCATTACCAGACCCTTTGTAGCTTAATTATCAGTAAGGGTCTGAAACTATGGTGCTATCTGAAGTGACCACAAAGATTCCATTAACTTTACCAGGACTGCATCTGTTCCCATTCATAAATTAACAGTTAAATGGAAATTACACACATACTGTTGCTGCAATATTACGAGCTACTCGTGTTGGTTCATTTAGTTTTGGAAGTATTTCTGAGCCACTTGAGGATTTCCCAAGTCCTTACACTGTAAGACTTACTGCCTCCCTTTAGATACGTGGTTGCCTTGATAGCCCTCAAAATATCTGCATTTTCTGGGAATTGTGTTCCACGCTTGTACTGTGATGGTGCCCCTTGCACAAGTTCCTCATTAGTTCCTTTAAGGAGGAAGCTATTAAACAATGCACCTCTGGTTGGACTGATACCACAGATAGAGCTGATAGGAAGGGAGGGACTTGTGCGGGAAAAACAGCCCAGCTCTGCAGCACAAGTCCTAGAGGACACGCAGGAGGCCTTGGCCTGCCAAATGACTGGGTTGTTCTTCCTCCTTTCCCTATCATTTGGTCTCATAATACAATCCCTGAGTAATTGCACGAAACAATGGAAGAGAGATGGAAAAATTATATGCCTTTTAAATTTGTTAAGATGAAATATTCACTGTTAAGCTGTAGAATTCATTTCCATGGTTAAATCTGTACAGATGGAACAGTGACGAGCCCAACCATAGTCCAGCTTAAAAGTACAGCTTACTCCCAGTACAGGTATTTGTTTATGAAGAGCTTTTCCATTTATGCCTTTTAAAAACATGATGCTGACATGGAACTCCTGAATTTTAAGCAATTTTATTGTGCTGAGAGGGTTTTTTTAAATCACAAAAACAGCTACACAGTTTGAGGCTGGGTCAGTCTCATATTTTGGAGAGATCTTAAACTCTTACTTTCATGTAAAAGCATGGCACGACTGTCAAACTATCAACTGCTTCCAGTTCTGTGAGAGCAGCAGATGCCACCTGTGTGCGCTGAGGGATGAGAGCATAAATGGGGTTACTTTCCTTGCTGGGGGAGAGCTCCTGACCAATTGCCGGTTCTCTGCCTTGTTACAGACCCCGTTTCCAGTCTTGTTTGTGAGGCTGGGGGTGGATCTGATGCTGTGATGATTTTTTGCTTTTTCTTTTATACCCCTTTTATACACTCTTTTATATAGCTTTTATGTATTTTTAGTGCTTTTAGCCTACATAGCTATAATTCTTTAAGTTTGATAACTTCCCTTAGACCCAATATTCTGTTAAGCCAAGAGCCCAAACACCCTGGGAACCCCAGACCCCGAGGGCCTCTCCAGAACACATTCTGTAAACAAAGCCAGGCCCAGCCAGGGGAAGGTTCCTCGGATGGGGGTCTCGCTCGAGTCCCTCATTGGGGAATCTTTGATAGATATGCTAATTTTTGTAAGGCATATAATTGTATACACCTAACAGTGTGTGTGGCCATTTTACTTCGGTGGGGATTTCGGGATGCATTTCGATGTGCATTTCAGCGCACCTAAGGATCCTTAAATAAATACCAAGGTAAAACCCTTTTCCCCTCTTAACTGTGTTCAGCTCTCTTAATGTTAAGACCAGGAAAAGGCATCAGATCTGCTGAGGGGTTTGAAGCTTTTTCCCCTCAGAGCTGGGGCCTGCGAGGGGCTGTGGGGCAGAGGAGCGGCTGAGGGCAGGGGGAGTGTTCGGCCTGGGGGGAACGGAGGGACGCTCATCCCAGTCTGCAGCACCCTGTGAGGGAAGAGAGGCAGACACTGATCTCTGCTCGCTGTGGGCAGTGACAGACCCGCGGGGAAGGTATGAATTTGTGTCAGAGGAGGGTCCGGTTGGATATCAGGTTCCTCCCCCAGAGGGTGCTGGGCACTGCCCAGGCTCCCCAAGGAAGGGGCACGGCCCCGAGGCTGCCAGAGTTCCAGGAGCGTTCGGACACCGCTGCCAGGGATGCCCAGGGTGGGGTAGTTGNGCCCGGGGTGGGGTAGTTGGGGGGTCTGTGCAGGGCCAGGGGCTGGGCTGTGTCCCCTGTATGCCCCTTCCAGCTCGGGATTTTCTGTGCAGTGCCCGGCTGCGGCGGCCGCCCTTCACGGGGGCCTGTCCCTGTTGTCACACAGAAAGCGCCGCGTCTAAATTTAGGAGAAGCAATGCCCCCCTGTTCGGAGCTGTGTGCGCCGGGCGCCGGGCCAGGCACGGCGGGCCAGGCACGACCTCCCCTGCCGCCCCCGCACGGCCGGGGCAGCGCCGGGGCCCCGGGCCGCCCCCGCCGCCA
>VXBT01001855.1:434553-459239 GCA_013400235.1 Oriolus oriolus
GGGCGGCCGCGCCCCTACAAAGCGGCACCGCCACCGCCGGGTCAGCGCGGCGGCTCCGGCATGGACGGAGCCGGGCTGGGCGTCACCGCTTGTGCCGCGGCCGCGGGGCTGCTGCTCTACCGCATCGCGCGGAGGTACGGCCGGAGGGGCGCGGGGACGGAGGGAGGGAGGCAGGGAAGGAAGGAGAGAAGGAGGGAGGGAGGCAGGGAGGCAGGGCCATGGCGGGATGCGGCCCGCGGTAGCGGGAAGGCGCCACGCGGGGCCCGGGGCCCGCCCGGCCGCCCCGCGGGTGTGGGAGCAGCGGGGCCGCTCCCGGAGAGCCCCGGGAGGGTCTGTGCCCGTCCCCAGAGCGGGTGTGCCGGGCAGCGCTCCCCGCGTGGTCGGCGGCAGGAGTGTGGGAGAATGGCTGGGTGCGTTCTTCCGTATCCCCGGGAATGGCTTTTGTGTGCCGGGCTGAGCACCCAGGGCGCGCTGCGGCGGGAGCGGTGAGTACACCCGGCGCTGGCCGCCCTCCGGCCCGCGCACTCCGCCGGGGGACGCGGCTCTGGCCGAGCGGGGTCTCCCCCGTTTGCTTCCTGACGTCTTGGAGGCAGGGAAAGAGAAGATCCTGCTCCTTTGGCTGGTTGATGTGGGGCGAAGGAAGGATTGCTGGGGAACAGGTCTGTAAAATAACAACGCTATTAGCACAGTGCTGGAACTTGGGGAGATTCCATACAAGTCAGAACTATTAATTAGGGACCAGAATTCTCTGGTGACTTGTTTCTCAATTGCACAGAACGCTCCTGGTCTTAGAGCAAATTCAGACCAATTGAAAACCAGGTTTGAAAAGCATCGGGAGAGATGTCATGATTCAGATCTCATAAAAGGAGAAAAGCTTAATTTGACAGATTCTAATCTAGCACAGCATGAAAGGAATGTAGGGATGTGTGGAATATGAGGCATTTCAGTCTTTACAGCAATAGACTTTGCAGTCTGTTCATCTATTAAGAGCTTCTGTTGGAGACAAGCCAGTCCCAAGGGCTCCCTGTGTTAAGGTTCATTTCAAGTTTACGCTTTGCAAGAGAAGCATATTCCTGCATCCTCAATATGATGCCTGAGGTTTGCTCTAAAGCGTTTGCTGTTTATTTAACCATATCAGTGATCAGTGGGACACTAGCCCCTATGCAAGACTTGGCATTTCTATGACGTATTTAGGGTAGCCAAGAAATCCAAGTGGCCTAAAGCAATCCCAGTGAAGCAGGCAAGATTTCTTTGACCCAGTTGAGGCTGACATGCCTTTTGAGGGAGGAGATTGCATTTGTTTTGCTCAAGTTCATCAAAAGGTCTCTGGAATGGGAAGCATTTCATCCCAAGTCCTTGAAGACTGCTGGTAAATTCTTTCAGGTGACCTTGATAATTCCTTGAGGCTACATGTTTGTGTTTCTCAGTACTATTCTGATACTTCCACATTTCTTATTCTGCCTTAGTTAAATGAATCTTCCATAGTCATCAAGGAGGACAGCTTAATAAGGGACACACACATGATGTCAGACATAGATATGATGCTGCCTTTGCATTGTTTATCAAAGAGATAAAAGATTTGATGTCCAGATACGCACAGGACCTGGGGATGGTTATCACTGGGTCTGTGTCCCTGCCTGAGTCCACTGGGCACCTTTTTCCTGGTTGAGAAGACTCAGAGTCTGGCTCTTGGGAGAGGACAGGCTGCATTGTAACTTATGATATTGTTAGAAATTTGGTCTTGTGGCTAAATCTTGTCTATAGCTGCTAGTTCTGAGCAAATGCATCTATTTTATAGTTCACTTGCTGGATAGGCAGCTGTGATGTGTTTTTCTTGCATTGGAAAATGGGGATTAGTGTTGGGTCTGCACTGACAGACCCCGTTACTGGCAGGTGATGCACATGGGCACAGCCTGGAGTTTGGCAGCTGTTTTCTGCCACCCAGGGGTTTCTCTGCCAGGGAGCTGAGCTCTTAACCCAGTCATGCCAACAGTGCCAGGCCAGGGCTTGGTCTGTCCAACTGGCCCCGGACGTGGTTTGATCAAAACTGATCTGTGCAAAACAGCTCCTCTTCCCCATGTACTTTTTGTTCAGATTTGCTGGCATAGCCATTTGAATAATTGCTTTGTAATCCATTTGTGCCAGAATGAAGACTGCTGCTTTAAATACTTTTAATGGAGAATTGGGTTTTTTTCTAATCCTTGGCAGAGAATGAGGATAACCCAGCGAAGAGCTGCACATCTGCCAGTGGTCTCTTTCATGGTGATAGAAAAGTAAACATCATCATCTTCGGACTTAGTAGTAAAGAGGGTGAGGAATAGATGTAAATAAAAACATTTATAAATCCAGTTTATTACTACCAGCACTTACCAGGGAGACTGTTGTTCTGGCAATCCATTAGAAGTGTGGACTTCAGCGTGACCTTAAATATGTGTACAAATGAGGAGTAGTGATGAGTGCTGGGAGCTGGAAGGAGCCTAAGTTCCTCCTTGTGTTACATGACAGACACAAACTAGTTGCTAACCCGTGTTTGTCAATGGGACCTGCAGAGCTGCAGCCTGATTTTTGTGAGCAAAATTAAGGAATCCGCTACCTTCTCACAAAGGAACGTTTTGTCGTGTTATCTGAGCCATGTCAGACATTTAGGTGTTGATCTCATAAATGAGTTTACTGCAGGTATTTTCCCCTCAATTTTGTCTTAAGCAAATACTTTCTACCTGCAAAACAGTTTGTCCAAGCCTGGGAATATTTCCTGAGCTTGATTGAGTGTGCAGGTTACACATGGAGTTAGCACAGCAAGTCAGCTGTGAATGGAATCTCTGTGCTGCAGGTAACTCAGTCGCTTCTTGTTGCTCGGGTTTTGGTTTGCTGGGAGGTTCTCTGTCCAGTGAAGCTGGTTCAGTGGTAGATTATAAACTCCTCAGGGATGATTTGCCTTTCGTTTTGCAAGGGATGTAGCACACGGTAAAGGCTCAGGTTTGCGTTGTCTGTCTCATACCCAGATTTGACTTCAGAGCAGTTTTAGCTCACTGCCCTCAGCTGCTGCCTGAATTCAGTCAAGGTAAATATAGCCCCAAAGTAGTTAAATCTGTATTTGAGAGTCTTTCCAAATGCAGAACTTGTTTTTTGTTTTTTTCAGTCCTGCCCTGTAACTAGAAAATTAGCACCCTACCTACATGTTCTTGCCTAAATGACCTTTTTCTCTCCTTGTTCTTCTTTTTGCATCCACCAGATTGGGAATTTGGGGTTTTTTGCACCTATTTCTGTGGCAACAGATTATAGGTTCACAAAAGGAAGTATTATTGTCTTTTATCCTAAATAATCCGGGACTTAGCCATTTCTTTGCATACACTGTCAGAATGAAGTGCTGCTATTTAATCCTTAGTAGTACTTCCTGAGCCTCAAGAGCAAGGAATGAAATCCTATTTGGAAAAAGATGGAAAGGTCTCAAGTATACTCAGGATTTGGTCTCTGATAGTAGCGAGTTCGCAGGTAGGGTTTGGCACTGATGGTTTTGCTTTATAGCATGACTGCTTTATTCATTTCTTCACCGGTGCTTTCCACTTCTGTTATCCTTGAAATTCGTGCTTCTACCTCTGTCATGTCATGGAATTTAGAGCCTGGGGGTGGGTAGAGGCTGAGGGGTGGTGTGTCTTATTTCCATGGGTGCCAGAGGACGGTGCACAGGGGCGAGAGGGAGGGATTGTGGCAGGTTCTGCAGTACCTGGGACCTGGGCAGTAACCTCCCTCGGAGGGTGGAGTTCAGGCTGTGCCCTAGGAGCAGCAGGGTTTGTGTTCTGGTGGTTGAAGCCTACACATTATATTTGCACAGCTTTTACACCTGTGATAGTGAGATTGAACTAAGACAGCAGGTGTTGCTGTCCATCCCTCACATGGCTGTTTTGACATGTGCTTGGCTTTTGGACAGTGGTAGCTCGTGGGTAACTCAGACTATCGACCTAGATTTGTCTGCTTTAAGCTCTGGGTTGGTTTGGGTTTTTTTTTTTTGCCTGTTAGTTTTAGCAGTGGTATTTTTAACTCAGATCAGTCAAGCCCCCTCGGCAGTGAAGAAAGTTGAGCAGGGAATATTCGTTTTAAGAGGGGTGTGGGTGTTTGCATCTATTTTGAGATGAGAATCTGTCATCCTAGTAGCTCCAGCCATTTTCTTTCAGCATCTGGCAGGGAATCCTCTGTACATTCTGGCTTTTCAGTGCTTCATTTCAAGCATATCCTCATTGTTAGTGCCTAAACAGGAGGCTCAGACATTGCTTGAGGATTTGATATTTTATGAACCAAGTTCCAAGGCATGATCTATGGAAATGGGACTGACAAAAAATGTCAGTTGTAGAGATCCAGCTAGAGAGGTTATGGCTGAGAGGGAGGACCCACCTGGCTATTTGGTTTGCAGGGTGCCAGACAACACTTCTGCAGCATTCAGATCTTTCAGCAGCAGAGAATGTTTCCCACAGCTGGGAGAAGCTGCTCGCAGCTGGGAGCACTTTGGCTACTGTTAGTTGCTCCCAAGACCTTGGTGAGCTCCCCTGCTCCGTCGCCCTCTCTGCTGCTGCAGTGGAGCCACACAGATTAATTCCCTGGTGGAGCTGGGCTGATGGCAGCTGGCTCCATCTGTCTGCATAGCTGCCATAGCGAGCCCTGAGCAGCTGCCCCCCCTTGGAAGTGTGACTGGGACTGGTTCAGATAAACCCGGCCAGCTGGGCTGTGGTGCCTTGCCCTGCCGGGAAGCTCCTCTTGGGGATTGCACTGAGTGTGGAGACAAATGCAGAGCTTCTCTAGCAGGCAGGCTCAGGGGTTGGGCCACTGAAGTTCTTTGCTCAAACATCTGTCACAACCTGTTGTGGTGGGGCCACGTCACAGCTGTTTGTCTGTATTGGCTGTTGTTTTAACAGGATTGCTTTAGAAAACAAGGGGCTCATGGATCAAGGTCATTAGTCTTTATCCCTTCAGTTCTAGTGAATAAAAGGAAGGGAAGAAAGGTTGATTCGTCAGTTCCTTTAGTACCTAAAGTTGTGAAGAAACAGCTGTTTACAGTGCTGGAACCTCAGGATAATTTGATATGCCCTTGTCCTCGGAAAATTTTCTACCAAACAGGGCAGATAGAACTGTAACCATGAGCCCATTTCCTGGGTTTCTGAGCACTGTCACAGGCAGCTCTTGTGGACCCTGACTTTGTTTTCCTGGAATCCTGCGTATTAAGCATCAATTCTACTGCAGCTTCTCACAGAATAACACTGCTGATTATGGAGAGGACTTGTGCCCCCAGTTATGCCCCTGAAAAACAGTGAAATGGGTAATTCACAAGGTTGTTATTAAAGTTCTGGCACGTCTATGGTACTAGAGCAGAGGTATGATTGTCAGGCAGAATTTATTTCCACTTTAACATTCCATCTTTTCAGTGCTAAAATGGCTAGTCCAAGGCGTATCACTGAGCACATGGAACGGGAAGATTGATTGTTTCCTGTATTTCCCTGTTTGAAAGCCACTGCTTTCCTCCCCATCAGCTGAGCTCGGTGCTCCTGCCTGAGGCGTTTCCTCTCCCCGCAGGAAGAAGCCCACGCACGTGACAGTGAACTGCTGGTTCTGCAACCAGGACACGGTGGTGCCGTACGGGAACCGCAACTGCTGGGACTGCCCCAACTGCGAGCAGTACAACGGCTTCCAGGAGGTGCGGGGAGCAGGAGGCTGGCGTGTGCGTGCCCTGGGAGCCCTGCCCCTCAGCTGGGCTGGTACAGGGGGTGCAGCTGAATGGCCAGCGCTGGACAGCTGGCAGCTCTGTGCTGAGCACCCGTGAGCTCAGCACCTGGACTTGGAGAAAGAATCCACTGCCCTGGAGTGTGCTGACTAGGGAGATCAAGACAAATTTTCATGGAACAATTCATCTCTGGTTTTGTATTCTGTTAAATAGCAAAGCCTGTCTTAAGTTGAAATCCAGCACCACCAGCTACTTGTGATAGGTGTGCAGGGCAGTGGGGATGGGGGGAAGATTGGAAGCATTTTGTCTCTTTTTTTACTTATTTGTTTTGTTACATAGGTGAATGCTAATGAAATGTAGAGCTGCTGACAGAGCTTAGGGAATCTTACTGTCAACCTATCTTTGATTTTATGATCAAATGTTTGCTTTCTCTCCTGCTTTTTGTCAGAATGGAGACTACAACAAGCCCATCCCTGCCCAGTACATGGAACACCTTAACCACGTTGTGTCGGGCAGTCCGACTTTCTGTGACCCCGCCAAACCACAGCAGTGGGTGAGCAGCCAAATTCTGCTCTGCAAGAAGTGCAACAACCATCAAACCATGAAAATCAAACAGCTGGCTTCATTCTCACCCAGGGAGGAGGTAAGTGTTTGTTAGGGACTGCCCCATCACTGGAGAATGTTTGTCCAAGGCATTCTCATCCATGTGTCTGCAATTCCTGCTTTGTTTATTCCATGCTGCAGCCTAGTAAGCAGGAGAGAGAGCAGTTTTTCAGTGTGCTGTGGAATGATGCTCCAACAGTCTTCAGAAGCACTGTGTGGTACTCCAGTGCAGAGAAGTTCACTGATTAGTGTTGCAGATTTACCTGATTCTCCTTCAAAGCTGGAATGTTCCCCTGTTCTAGATGAGCACTGGAAATTGAAGCTCGAGCCCAAAACATTTCTGAGATCATCTTACAGCTCCAGTACTTCCCATGGCTGAGTTTATGGGATCTGAGAGGCACAACAGCCCACTATAGAAGCCTTAACAGATTTTGTTTTCCTGAGGCCCTGCACTCCTTAGTCTTCAACCATGGTCAAGCCTTGGGTTTAAGACTGTGCTGTAGTGTGATGTGTCCATCCTCTGGTTTGCATAATCCAGTCTGCTTTGTGTAATTGTAATGAGTTTAATCAGAATGACTCCCAGAGAACAGATTGAAATTTGATCATGATAAATGAAAATATCTTTGGCTGGTGCCCTTTCTCAGCTTTATTTCTAGTCCCTGCCTCTTGCCAGACCTATCCAGTTGCTCAAGTGCTGCCAGCCTTTGGCCCCTTTTTTGGCATTCATTGAACTGCAGTGCCAGTGCCAGCTGAGAAACCCGGGATTGTGTTATCCAGCATGCTTGATACAGCAGGGGCCTTGCACAGCAGGGCTGGCTGTTGAAGGGAGGGATGAGCCTGGAGTGAAGGAGCAACAGGTATTTTGTGTCCCCTCATTTGAGGAGAGGAAGAGCAATTCTAGTTACTTGTGTCACCTATGTGGAGTTCATAAGATCTCAACGAAGACAGCAAAATCGGGCACAGAGATTCAGCATCCTGATACTGGGCCACAGCAACCTTCTCCAAGGCTCTTTTTTGCCATTCCTTCTGGGACATGGAAGCTCTGGGTCAGCTCTGTGTGAAGCTGGTTGTATGCCTGGCCTGCAGCTTGGTCGCTGTCCAGGCCTGGTTTCAGGGAGCTGTCCCTGTGAGACTGGGGTCATGCTTTGTCCACCTGACAACTGCTGAGGGACCTGCACTTCTCACCTGCTTTCCCCCTCCTGCTCTCTCACCAGGGCAAGTACGATGAGGAGATTGAGGTGTACAGGCACCACCTGGAGCAGACCTACAAGCTGTGCCGCCCGTGCCAGGCTGCTGTGGAGTATTACATCAAACACCAGAACCGGCAGCTGCGGGCGCTGCTGCTCAGCCACCACTTCAGGCGCCGGGAGACGGACAAGAGCTACACCCAGGTACGTGGGGACATGTGGGGCAGTTCAGGGGCAGGGACACAGAGCTTTGTACTGCTGCACCTGGGTCTGCAGCTGGGAGAGGGAGGCAGCAGCCCTGGGGCTCTCTAGCCCTGGGAGCTTGGGTGCGTGGCGGCAGTGCAGAAGAGCACAGGAGAGTTGCCGTAGATGCTCCTAATGTTAGTATGAGGCTTTCCCCTTGCTGGTGTCATTCAGTGCAGTTGCCAGAAGGTAAGTCAAATATAATAATAGAGTGGAAGAAAAATAATGGGACAGGCAGAGAAGGGGAGGTAGGGAAGCCAATTCATGAGTGCAGTGCAGGAAATTACAGAGTACAAGAGGGAGAAAGAAAGAAAGAACAATGGGAATTGAATTATGACCTTCTTGTTTCACTGCCGTGCCTGTTCTTGGTTTCTGCTCATATCTCTGCCATTGCTCCTTGCTAGTCTACAATAATCCCATGTGGTGTCAGCCCAGTACAGACGCTTAGAAGGACTTGAGCAGAACAGTCCAGTAAACCGTACAGTCTGGAAATTTGTCATACAGCACCATTTCAAAACCTTGCTGCAGTTCATTCAGCTTCTGACAAGGTGTTTCTCCCTTCCTCTGCAGAATTTGTGTTCATCCTCGTCTTCCACTTCCATCACCACACCAGCTCAGGTGATATTTCTGCGGTTCCTGGCCTTCCTCAGCTGTACGTTCCTGGTTCTGATGGCCTTGTACGGGTCAGGCGACCCCTTCTCGCTCAGCACGGCCGTCCCTGCTCCCGTGCCCCCTGGCCCCGTGCAGAACAGGACTGGTGCGAGCCCCCGCGCAGGCGGCGGCAGCGAGGGCTCGGTGCGGGGCTGGCGGGAGCTGCTGCGCCTGCTCCCGGAGCGCCTGCTGGAGACCCTGAGCGCGGCGTGGGCCTACGGCAAGAACCACCAGATGGCAGTGGCCGTGCTGGGGCTCTTCACCTGCCTGCTGGCCATGTTCCTGGCTGGGCGCATCAGGTGGGCGTGCTCGGCTTCTGTCTCACTTCAAACTGCTTTACTGGGAGCTGTCTCGTCCTGTGTTGCCTCGGTGATCCAGGGGTAAACGTTTCCCAGAACGGCGCACGTAGTACTGCATGCCGTGGTTGATTCAATTTAAGCTTGAGTTACTGTGAATGAAAAGTTGCCTGTGCAGCTCTGGTAGAAAGTGGAACCGATCTATTCAGACACTTGCCCAGCGGTGGGCAGGGCTGCATGTGATATACTGAGGCAGTACAGAACCTGCTCAGTCTGGGTACTCTCCCCACCTTCCCTCAGGACCGAGGTGGTTCGCTGGTGTTGAAACTCTTGTTTGATTTCCTTTCCCACTGCAGGCTCCGACGGATCGACGCGTTTGCCTCAGTCCTGTGGTTCGTAGTGATGAGTTTGCACTTGGCCGAGAGGTACCTGAAGGTGGACACGCCCAGCTGGCTGGACACGGCCAAGTTTGGCACCACGTCCCTGTGCTGCCTGGTGGGCTTCACCGCAGCCGTGGCCACGCGGAAGTCAACGGGCCAGCGGAGATTCCGGCCCCGAAGGTCAGAGCCAGAGCAGTGACGCTGGGGGAAGGAGGAAAAAAGCCTTGTGAACTCTTTGCGACTGGTGCTTCTCTCTCCTCTTGTTATTTTCCCTTCCTCTGTTTCTCTTTTTTAAAGTTAGATAAGCAGTGAAGATCTCTTCTTCCTTTAAATACATATACATATATATATACACACGTGTATATTTATGTGTGTGTATATACATATATATATACCTTTTTCCCCATCCTTGCTTACCACTGTGCTGGCTGCTCGGAGCATTTCCACTGCTAGCCATGGAAGCTACTCGTGCTGCCTCCATTCTCCCTTCCTCCTGCATCCTACGTCAGCAGTACAAATATCCAGCTTCCCCAAAGTCACTTCTTCCAGCGGCTGCCTCACAAACTGCTCCATAAATGCAGCCTCCTCCCCCTTCTGCTCCTCCAGCCAAAGAGATTCTGGCTCCTCCTGTCCTCCTGGTTCTTCTCACTGCTTCTCCATCCTTAGCCACTCACAGAGGAACCCTCTGCCCTGATCCACCATGGGGCCCAGGCCACCTTCACTTTCCTAATGGTGCTGGTCATTTTAATGTGGAACTGATGGGAACTTGCCTCCGGATTTGGAGTCCTCGTTAATGCGTGCTGTGGTGCCCAAGCACGCGAGGAGGGGACCACGCAGAGCCCATAACCTGGTTCTTCTTGCCTTCCACTGTGTAGCATCACTTACCTGCATCCTCTCTCGCTCTGCCCTTCTCCTGGCTCCTGTTTTAAATGGAGAAGTGTCCTTAAGTGCTTTTGACTGGAACTTCATTAATTTATTCAAAAAGGTGCTTTAAAAAGTCACGTAGCTCAGGGTGTCTTAATACCTGAAAGTATTCAGCTGTTTGAGGTTAAATTTTCAGATTTACCAGTGGTTGTTGCTTTCAGTGCCAGTTTTCTTTGGGTTTTTTACCCACCTGCTCCCCGAGCAACATCTGTGTACAAGCACAACTGGATACAAATGCATTTGTTCCTCCACTCCTATAGCCTTAGAAAGAGGAAAAAATACGGGACTGACAACCTCGTGCTGTGATACGTGGTCAGCTTTCATTGTACATCGCTGCTCAGTCAGTGTTCATTGCTGAGAACACGGGTGGGAAGGGTGTGCTGTAGGAAGGGGTGGGAGCTCTGCTGTGGGACTGCATGGCAACACAGATGCGTTTTTCGGGTTACTTGCAGGGGTTGTTTTTGTAGTCTGGCATTGTGCTAATACTGCTGAAAACGGAGATCTGGAAATTGTGACTTGGAGTTGAGTGCCTGGCAGTCCTCTGCTGAAAGCTGGGGTGGCTGGGTATTACTGTGTGGGGAGGAAGGAACTTCCAGCTGTTCGGGTCTTTTAGGATTAACTTGTTGGGGCCTCTTAGGATAAGCAGTCTGATTGTCCTGCACAGTTGTTTGAAAGGCACTCCACTGAGCTTCTCGTATGGATTTTGGTCTTTCAAGAGGAAATAGCACTTTTACAGAATATCTGCTATTTTCTTCTGTTTGTAATAGCACAGTGGAACTCACCACCCTAATAGTCTGATACAAGATAATTGGATGTCGTGATCTTGCAGTGTAAAAACTATAAAATAATCAGAATGGAGCTCTCACTGTGAAGTATCTGCGACTCCTGCTGAAAAATGCTGACACTACTGGGTGCTGCAGATGCTGGTGAAATTAGAGGAGCTTTTTTAAAGGAAACAAAAGCTGTCTCCTAGCTGTTTGTGCTCACTGTTCCTCGAACCGCTGTTCATTGTGAAAGCACAAAGGTAGCACTGCCAAAAGCTCTGAAATTCATTACCAATGAGCCAGGCTGAGTCATGGGAAGGTGCAGCTCCTGGCTGTGTGCCTTGGCAAGGGAATGGCCACACAGACCTGCTGCCCACCTGGGCTCTCCTTTGGAACCTTTTTCTGGTGCCTTCAGAGAACTGCAATATCCACCTCCGGGCTAACAGAACCTGGCTCCATTCTGGTGCTTGTGAATGATGCTGAGGGTTGTTTGCTTACTTACCCACAAAAGGAATCCAGCACCTGCAAAGTCTGGTTCCATCTTCCATGTTCCCATCACTTATCAATCCTGACCCAAAACATTTGTCTTCCAGCTCACAGGCATGGGAAACCTTGAGCTAATATGGCCATTAAGTGAAATAAGGCATCCAGACTTTTTTTTTTTTTAATTCCTTCCTTCTTCCTGCTTCAGGACTTCCAAATTTTCCTCACAAAGTACATGTAAGAAAAGACTGATGTTTCTGTTTAGCTGTGATTGTCTTCTGCACTTACCTGTACAATTTGGATTGAAAGTTCCTCTTGCTGTTCTCCTGTGAGATGTGTCCAGGTAATGGGAGGAATCTCATATTTGAAGGATATATTGAGAAGGCTGAAAGGAGGGGTGTGAGCAGCTGATAAACTCGGTGGGAACGGTCATGGTAATGTCATGCCTGATTTCTGTCAGCAATATCCTTTTATTAATAAGAATGAAATGAATCTGTCCAAATTTTCTTGCCCAGTAGTAAGGAAATTCTCAGTGGCAGCTTCTAAAGATGGCTGGCAGCCTCTTCAGATGTTTTATTTTCAGGAGCTGAAAGCCAAGGCTGTGTTAAACTTCACTGTGTCCTGTTTCATATTTTCTCCTATCTCCTCTCAGTAGCTGTTTTCCTCCCCTCTTTTTAGGAGCACTTTGGGTTTTTCTTTCAATTTAAACTTGACTCATCCTCGAGCTCCCTGAGGTCAGGCACCTTTTGTGATGTTTTGCTCTTAAATGTTACATTTGTTTACCATGCCTGTTCTTTTCTCTTACTCTCTTCTCTTTTTCCCTGTGCAGTGCTGGGATGGGATGGGAGGATGCACACTAAATATTGGGAACAGGCAGTTGGTAGAACTGTGGGAAGGAGAGGATTTACACTGTGAAGCCTGAATAATCCTGTTAAGGAATATTTTAGCTCTGTTTGCACAGCAAGTGCAAATCTATACTGAGTTTAAAGTCCTTTAATCTGGGAGATACGTTAACTGCCAGTGACATACAAGCGAGAAATATGTTTGTCTTCACTTTATGCAGATTAATATAAATGAAATATATTTACAAGTTGCACTAATTTATATGACAGAACATCAGAAAGCCACTTTTTTTTATGGCCAAGCTGTACAACTGATCTCTGTGGTGCTTTGTTCACAACTTACAATTGAAGAACTTTTGCGGTTGTAATTGGGAAAATTTCAAAGGTGAAACAGAATAACACAATACATATTGAAGTGGGGTTCGATTTTAATGCCAAAGAAGCTTTTGTTTTTGCTCAGGTGTCAGCTTATTCTCCCCACTTCTCGGTGCCTCAGCATGTCTATGCTGCTGCTTCTAAAAACAACAAAAACCTCAGAGCCTCAAAACCAAACTTGCAGCAATTGAATTTTTGGTGTTTTAGAGACTCTGATGCTGACTGTCTCCTCTGTTTCTGCTTGTCTCACGTGCTTTTGCTGATGGTGGAGGATGATGGATCTTTTGGGGCAAGGGAAGAAAGGAAGAGAAGGGTGGGTTGTGTCTTTATAAATCAGAAGCGTTCTGATTTATAAAATGTAGCATTCAGTCTGTACCAGTTGTGTCTCAGACAAGGAGCCCTACGGATGAGTCATAAGTTAGCAGTGTTCTACTGTGGACTGTTTGTGGGGAAAAAAAATAGTCAAACCACTACTGCCTTTACTGAGACTGTTCTGGTCACACCTGATGTCAAAGCCCAGTAGGCTGTTCTGGACACTGCCGTGCCACAGGTTCTGTGTGGAGGGTGCTTTGCATTTTTCACTGAGCAGTTAGACATCATCTGTGTCATGTAGGTGTAGATCTCTTAGGTACCTCGTCTAACTGCAATGATTGCTTGCCCCACAGTGAGTCCAGCAGGAGAAAATGTGTTTTGGTGCACAGTGCTCCTGTTCTGTGCAGCTGAGGTGCTATTTTATGTGACACATTTCCTTCTGCTGGGTGGGATAAGAGCTAACAAAAACTTGGTAACTAATGACCACAGCTGACACAAAGTCATCCAGAACCACTTGCTCAGTGCTTTGAGCTCCTTGTTTTCCCTGAGCTGGGCTCTTGCTTCAGGCCACAGAGGAACACGTGGTAACCTGTGGTCTCCAGGTGCAGTTTTGTTGCCTGAGGATTTTCTCAGCCATGCAGGCCAGTGCATGCAAACATCTTAACAATATTAGAGGGTTTTAGCCCAAAAGCCCCTAGTTCGAGGTGCTGCTTTTTCACACTGACCACGTGTCTGGACCAGAGGATGGTACAGCAGAATAGAGCTGAGGTGCTGAGGGATTGTTAGTGGGTTTGTGTGTCACTTGAACTCAAATCTGCTCCATCCCCAACTGCCTGACTCTGGTCCTCCATGGCCGTGGCTGATCTGCCAACTCAAAATCTTGTACCCTGATTTATAAAGGGGCCAGTGTGGGTTCGTTAAGTGCCTTTCCTTGGACAAGATTTGGGACAACACTGTGTTGCTTTGCTTCGGTGGAACCATGGCTGCAGCAGGGGACAGCAGTGCCCATGTGTCTGCCAGGCCAGTGCTTTTGTCCTTCCTGTGCCACCACTGAGCGTGGCAGGGCACGAGGGGACACCTGGGCTAAAATTCCTGAGCAACTCTACAGGGGGGTGAGGGAGAACCCAGAGGTAGCAACCAAGTCAGCATCGCTGCTGCTGCTTCTCTTCTTCCTGAGGCCCTCAGTGACATCAGTGCATGCAAACTCACGCCTTTGTGGCCCTTTACCATTCTAAATACACTGTATTTATATCCAGTTCTTTCCTTTCTCTTAACTCCTCCTTTCCTATATCCATGCTTTGCATGCCCTGGTGAGCTTGGGTGTGTCAAAGGGTGAGGACATGTGGGAATATAAAAACGGTGTAGTGGCTTTTTATTTTGGCTTTATGAATATTTTTCAAGTGCGCTGAAATTATGTGAAGCTAATAATCATGCTTAGATACTATAGGAAGTATGTATTGATGTACTGTGGACAAAGTATTTATGCTCTTATAAAAATTAATATAATTAATAGGCAGATAATTGCTCCAGACTGACTGCACTCGTGAAAGCTGAAGGGAGCTGTGGTGTATGGCTTTGCTTTGGTTTTCAGAGATGCTTTTGAAACTGTGTGCTGTCACTTAGACCCTGCCAGTTCCTTCCAGGTGTGCTGCCACCTGCAGGGACACGTGGCTCTTTGAGCCGTGGCAGGTGCTCTCCAGTGGGAGGGACGGTACTCAGTCCTGAAGTCATCCCCTGTAAAGCCTCGTTTGGGACCAAAGCTCTTGAGTGCACAGGCAGGAAGAGGTTCCCTGAACATTTTTGGCACATTTTGGCCAGCAAGTGTGGATTTGTGTAGACAGAGGATGTGCATATACACACACACCTCCCCACTTTGTGCCACCAGCTAGGGGGAAAGGCACAATTGGTGCCAAACATCTGTACTCTAAAAGGTGTTAGTGCAGGACATGGCAGCTCTAATTCAACCCTCCTTTTTCATCCAAAGCAGGACAACAGGCAGGAGACAAGAATTCTTTCTCTTGGCAGCTGAAGTTTCTAGCTTTCTAAGTCACGTATCAAAATATTAACGTGTCTGAGACCTGTGCCCATTTTAGCATTATTCTCCCTCGTCCCTGTGCCTGTTTTTTATTCCTGTATTGCTCTTTACCCCTGGTGCTGTGAATTTGACAGGGGGCACGGGCTGTGGCCCTGAGTGAGGAGGTGCAGCAGGGCACAGCAGTGTGAGGACACACAGTGTGCTGCTCCCCAGCCAGTAACCCTGTTTCTGGGGTGACAGGGACTGTTCTGCACCCCCTGCCCGAGGAGAGGGGCTGCTGTCCGTGGGTAACCCCCAGCTCATTAAGTCCAGAGGAAACATTTCACCCCCTGACTGCCACACTGCCCCTGGCTGCCCTGGGCAGATGAACCTGGGCACATCCCCCAAGCTGCCTGCCTGTGACTGCATCCTACCTTCTTATTCATGGGCTGAGTTATCCGATAGAGCAGTGGGTCCCTCTGCAGCCTGGCCTGCCCCGTGCTCTCCCGTGTCTCTCTGTCCCAGGGATGATGCAGCGTCTCTGGTAGAATGTGAACTGCAAAGGCACACACGAGTGGTGGTGTCTGTGGATAACAGGGAGCTGTTGGGACAGAGGAGGGGAGGCTCTCTTGGCAGGAGGTGTTTCTTCAGGACCGTGTACAGTCCCTTACCGTGTAATACTCTACTTTAACCTTCTATTTATTGATTTTAAAGTATCTGTGTAGCAGAGTTGTGCCCAACTGTCTAGTAATATTGTGATCATTGTAAACACTAATTGAGATACCCAATTTTTGATGTTCACAATATCAAGTTCTGAAATAAACGGCTTCCGGGCCTTGACTATTTCCACAAACTATCTGACTCCAGAGCCTTTTTTTTTTTTCTTCTTTTTTTTATGTTACTTTTTTTACTGTTGCCAGAGCCACTATTACCATGTGACAAATGGCTTGGAGCAAAGACACAGCTGCAGTGCTCCATCCCAGGGCTGTTATGTGGTTGCTTCCTGCCTTATGATCCTCTTGATCTCCTCACCTTTTTTTCATCTGCTTCTGGAAGAAGTTTTAGTTCAGCTGCCCATTCTCAGGCATGAAGCACATTCCCATGAGAGCTTTTAGACCATCGAGGCCTCTTGACATGGCAGTGGCAAACACTAAAGAGTGCAGAGAATAGGAACAGGATTTTGCACGCTTAGCAGGAATTTGTTCAGAGCAGATCAATATTTAAGACATACTTTGGTCAGCATTCAGTCCCAAGGCATTAATAAGCTATACTTGAAATTCTTCAGCTCCTCTTTGCTAATCAGAAAAATTCCTTTTCTGTGCAAGACAAATGATTCTTCACTGCCCTGAGGATCTGGCTGCACCAACCTGGTGAGGTTGAGAAGTGGGGCTGTTGAGCAGCAGAGCCATTGGAAGCCTGATCCAAAACTGTTACAATCCCAGGACTGTCGTTATGAGTGATAAATGACTGTAACATCTTCCAGCCCATTAAACAAAAGACTTCCAAAAGCCTGTAAACCAGTTAAGCTGTTTTCTGCTGCTGCAAGGAGCTGTGTAAAGTTGGATCCTTTAGCCCAAAGACACAGAAGGTACAAAGTTAGAACAAAAGAGCTGTGTTGATCACAGGTGATGCTCTGATTTGGCCCTCCACAGCCCTGGCACAGTGAGGGGTAGGTATCACTCTTTCTCCTATGATTCGTATCAGTCCTGAGCTGCACTTCTAATTCCCTTTCCCATTCATTTCCTCTTACAAAGCGGAGCTGGCACATCCATTTGTGTGTGTGGTGGGGCAGATGTGTGTGGGGTCACTAAAGGACTCCCCCTGGATGCAGAGCAGGACACCCTTCGCAGGTCCTCTGGAACCTGGAGAGGTTGGGCTGCTGGGGCTGTGAGACCAGCACGTCCCTGGCTGCTGTTAGAGGCATGTCCTGCACCTGACTCTGCTTGGCTCACGTGTTCAGCCTCATTAAACTGGTCAGGATTGGTGATGGTTGCCTCCTACTAGCAGATAAGTAGTTTATAAGATGATTTAAATTGTAATCTTAACCCTAGATTTAGAATGGCGTAATATTGCTGCACCACCTCTTTAATCTCATGGAGAGAGTGACACGTGCATAAATCACCCCACAGTACAAGGCTGAGATTTTCTTCACGCTCTGATTTACTCCGGGCTTTCCTCTGACAGAAGAAAAGCCATGTAACCATATTGCTGCTCTCATCTGTCTCTGTTCCTATCAGAAGTGAGATTAAGCCTCCACATATTGTACCTGCTAAATTGTATCTGCAAAGTCAGATACCTCCATTCAAAAAAACATAAGCACTTCATACTCAGCTCTTCATCATAATTTATTTGACAATTCTATTACCTGTTTCTAACTAAAATATCTTACAGGAGATCATTCAGAGATTCTGGTTCATATTCTAGACTTTCTTTCATGTATTTTCATTCAATTGTTTAAAATAATACAAAATTCCTGTATTTTCAACACCTGGACTTCATAAAGCATTCTCTGGGTAATTTTCTCATCCAAGGTATTTGCAATGGAGTTCCTAAACTGTTCCACCCTCTTTTCCACCCTGTATTGTGGGACAGGTTGGTGCACAATCATTTAAGTAAGGTTGAGCAGTTCTTCTTTTCCCAAAGCATAGGAGCATTCCCATAAACCCTTCAGCACTCCTGCACTGAAAAGTTATTCCAAACCTGGTAACAAAACAAGCGTTCCTGCAAGCACAATGGGAGAGGCAGTTGCTGGGATTTCTCATTGCTAAGTGTCTGTCGTGCGTGTCCTTTGCAGGTTCCTCTCTGGGGACTCGATTGCTGTCTTTCCCAGCAGCCCTGGCACAGCCTTCCCTTCACCTGCTGCGTCTCTGTTTGTGCCGACACCACCCAGTATCCTGCACCTGACGAACCAGCAGCTCTTCAGGTCCCCACGCAGGACTTCCTCCTCCTCTCTTCCCGGCCGTCTCAACAGGGCTCTCTCGCTGGGCACCATCCCCTCCCTGGCCAGGGCAGGTGAGTGTGCGGGGGGCTGTCCCCGTGGGAAGGGCGCTGCGACGCTGCAGGGCTTCAGAAGGAAAGGGGCTGGGAGGGATCCACACCTTACCGTCCTGTTCAGGGCTGGCTGCTCCTGTGGCACAGCGTTAGCAGTTTGGGGTTTGGCAGTAGCTGAGCCAGCTGGGTTCACGTTGTTTCGTTTTTGCTTTTAGATTCTGGCTACTTGTTCAGTGGAAGCCGACCGGCCTCGCAGTCGTCCCAGTCCAAGGAATCCCCTATATCAGGTACTGCTCTAGGCCTTCCAGGGCAACTGTCTCTGCAGGATTTGCACTGAGTGGGCTGAAACATGTGGTCTGGTTGAATTCTTTCCTGCCTGCTCACATTCCAGTGAAAATGTCCATTTTGCTGTTAGAAATGCTGCAAGCAGAGTCACAGCTAAGAGTGGGTTTGCATTAAAATCAGGTGCTGTCTGTGCTGGATGTTCTCCCTGGGAGAACTCAAGGGGACATAAATGAGACAAAACAAGGAGCCCGTTGCTGATTAGAGCTGAGTTGAGCCTGCTTGGACGGGAGGCTTCAGCTGTTCCTAGGGCAGCTCTTTTGTAGCTTTCCCAGCAGAATGCAACAGTTGGTGATTTGGCTGCCCTGGCTGCTCTGCCCTTCTGCTCCCGTGTCCTCTGTGACCTGTTTGTTGCCCTCGTGGCCCAGATGGGTCTCTGGGCTGTCTGTGCTGCTGCCAAGGCATTCACAGCCTGGGCCGGTGCAAACCTCCTGCATCCCAATGCAAAGTACACGTGGAATGTCTCAGTGTTTTGCAGTGAGGGGACTCAAAGAAAGAAAGAATTTTAGCACAAGATGTATTGGTGGACGTTTGCAACTCCCACTCCTTTTCCTTGTAGAACTGTTAAAGAGAACTGTGCCTGTTGTGCTGGACAGTAACCCGGTGGTTTTGTGTGGGGGTGTGTCGTTGCAGAGCCCTTCTCCCTGCTGTCTGGCAGCGGGGTCCCCTCGCGCATCCCGTCCCCGGCGCCGTCGGTCGCCGGCTCCGTCACCTCCAGCTCGGGGTCCCTGCGCTTCCGCCGGCCCCTCATCAGCCCCGCCCGCCTCAACCTCAAGGGACAGAAGCTGCTGCTGTTCCCGTCGCAGAACGAGGCCCTGCTCACCCCGAGCGGCTCCGAGGAGCCCACCCACTCCGACAGCAACATCTTTGCCCCCGAGCTGCCCGGCTTTCCCAGGAAGAACCTCATGGAGCGGGGAGTGCCTGGTACGCTGCCAGCGCTGCGCTCCTGGCAGGGCGTTTGTGGGAGGGAGTTGGTTTGCAAGCACATCTGCAGCATCTAGGCCACAATAGATGGGAAACCTTCAGGAGAAACCCAGGTGGTGAATTTTCCTATCTTTTTCTCCTTGCAGATATGAGATCTGCTGTGGAAGGGGGGAGTATTTGCAGTGATAATTCCATCAAAAAGGAGGATCACTCATCACACTCGTCTACCTGTGTGGTGGACACAACTACCAAAGGGGAAGATTTGGCAGGCTGGAGAGGTGAGTGCAAGTCACGTAAGTGCTTCATGCATGTGTAAGCATTTCTGGGAGGGTAGCAGATCTTTCCTGGAAATCAAATAAGTAGTTGCAAAATGGACCTTCTGCCTGCTATTCTAAGATCTTAACAAAGCTGTTCCTGTTCTTTGGACTGTGAAGGACACTGACAAAGTGCTAAACTGAGACAGAATAAGGGGGGTTGGGATGCAGGTGTCAAGAGCATGAGATGAGATGAAGATAGAGCCAAAAGAGAGCAGTGGAGCCTTTCCTGACAGGAGAAGTGCTTCAGCAATTTCTGCTTGTGCTGAAAACACTGGGCAGAGAGAAACAGTACAACATATATTCATTTTTACTTATCAGTTCTTTAATATCCCTTTCTACTATTCCCTTTTTTTCTCTATGTTCTCCTCTTCAAGGTCGCTTTGGTACCTCTGCTCTCCGGGGCCTGCTCGCCGTGAGCCTGACTCTCAATGCTGTCTTCACATCAGCCTATGTCTACAGGAGCCTGCGCTGATCCGTGCCAACACTCCCTTTCCCTCTGGTTCCGCCCGGTCCTGAGGAGACAAGAAGGATTCAACCATGGCTTCCTGTCTTATGGCCATGCCACTGGTGCATGCTGTTTTTTAAAAAGCTACTGTACACTCAACTGTCATGAAAAGGAACCTGGGCAGCTGCTGCCATCACTTCCAGGTAGAACATATCCCAGGATTGTCCCTGGAGATGGCAGGCAGAATTCCCAGCTCCAGTTCAAAGCAGGAGGCCAGTCCATCGGCTCAACACACTTTCTTTCAAAAGAACTGACCTGAGACACGAGCCTGAAAATGTGTGAGCTGCGTTTTTAGGAACCTGCCCCCAGCTCTTCTTTCTGACACACTGACCTCGAGCTGATGGTGCTGGTAAAACGAGGAGAGTTAGAACAAATGTGCTGAGGAAGAGGGATGGCTTAGTAGCTGGTGCTGGGCTGTGGCTACTGTGACAGCATCCGCAGGCTCTGCTCAGTGGTTCCTCTTCTCTCTTCTCTTTGGCACTCTCCTCTAAATTGTCAGTGAACTTTCTTTAGTTGCCTTAAGCTTGCCTAAGCACATGGGTGACTTTGGCTGCTCTGTCGTGTTCTTGCATCTTAGATGTCCTTGTGCTTCCACCTGGCCCTGGCCCTGAGGCCGCTTTCACCAGTTCCATCCTGGCCATGCTGGTTCTCAGCCCTGCTGTGTGTCCCTGTGTCCAGCCAGCTCTGTGTGTCCCCACACAGACACCCTGTGCTGGCTGCATCAATGATTCTGAAGCGGGTAAAAAGAAAGGATCCCGGTGTGATTTGCACCATAGGCAAAGGGCTTCAGCTCACAGCTCTGCTGGAGTTTTCACTGAAGCAGTGAAGTGGCAGAGCCTGTTGTTGCTGTAAATCGCACAAATCTGTTCCGTTAGAGGTAGGTGAGGAGCTGTCCGATTGTACACATCTATCCAGAGACTGGCACCTCAGTCTGATGTTGGGATTTGCTAAGTAACTGTTTAAGATACTTCTTACTTGGTAAAATGCCCAGGTGCTCTCAGTGAGAAATGCCAAACCTGCTTCTGAACAATTCATCCTTCTGGATGGATTCTTCTTTTCTAGCCCAAGGGAAGTAGCTTTTCAAAAGCAGCTTGTAGTTTGGGTATTTCTGCTTTTGGGTGAGTCTTCAGCATTGCTTAAAATTCAGGGGCCATTTAGAGTATTGTGCTGAACACTCAAAATCATTTAGTGCATCTTAGGGAAAAAAAAGAAATCCTGATCTTGGTGTTTTGGTTCCTAAAAACCAAGTGCAGAGAGAAGATTCACCAGTGTGTGAAGAATACCTGACGAGAAGAGAGTTGACTGGCACTAGCTGTGTATTGCCTGAAGCAGGGCTTGGATCTATTAAGAGTTTTTCTGTTGTCTCTTCCTTTGGACTCCTTTACCTCAAAGTTCTCTCCTCCACCCCACTGCCCTGTGTTTGCATCCTAAATTGGTGCTTACTGTGTCTTTCCTTCCCTTTCAGTTTGCTGCTGTTCCCTCTCTTGTGCTCTTGCATGTGCACAGAACAAAGTGTGTCTCTGCTCAGAACCTGAGAGTTACACCTCGCAGTGGTGATCACCCTTCCTTTCACTTCATTTTTTTTCTTGCATGTTTTAATTGAGTTCCTTCCACAGCCTCACTTGGTAGATCATGGGAGCCATAGCCAGACTAATCAGCATGCATGTGACAGCTTAAATGGGGCTTTACTGCTGCTGGTTCAAGCACTGAAAAACCAAGTGTCTTTGTGTTTTCCAAGTCTCCCTGCACGGTTTTAGCTTCCCACTTCCAGCTGCTGCTCCCGCCCTCCCTGTGGGTGAGACTGTCCCTGCTGTGCCTCGCAGGGGAGGCCAGACCTGCACCCACACGTGCTGATCCGAGGGGCTGAGGAAAGGTCACTCCTGACTCTGCATCTCTCTCGGCCTCCTCAGAGAGTTGCTGGAGGCTGCACAGCCAGCACCTCCTGGACAAAGGCCTGGAGCCAGGAGAGACCTGCAGCAGAACGATGTGCTGCAGACTGATGATTTATTCTATTGTAACTTGCATGAATTGTTCCTTGTAGCCAAACTGGACCTGTAACCTTGTTGTAAAGAGATTTTTGTCCCATTTATAGACTTTGCACGCTCACTCGAGCATGTGTACGGGCAGGATGATGGCAGAGCAACTGCCAAGCTTCTCTTTAAACCTCTGCTCGCTGCGTTTCATGATGTTCTGGTGCAGTGTGACATCCCATCCACAGATCCTCGTCCTGCCTAGAGGCCTCCTATACAGAGACAAGCTGCCAGAAAACCTGTGGCTTTGCTTGTCTTTGTCACCCAGCAGATGTACACTGTGACTTCATGTATGCAAGCCTCCCACGTTCACCCCCCAGCCTGCACTGAGTTTTACCACCGCCCTCACCTGGATCCCGGTCGGTCTCGGTCTCGGTCTCGACCAGATTGCAATACCAACCTTCTCCTCCTCTCCAGCAACCCAGGAGCTGCAGCAGCCCCACACGCCTCTTCCCACCCCCATTCCAGACCAGGAACGCTGTAACCTGTCACTGCACTTCTGCAGCTGCTCGCTGAAACTGTTCTTGGAAGGGTGTTTGGTGACCTTGTCCAAAGCAATAGAGAGACTTTGGATTTTATTACTGAAGAGGGAAGTTTTTCATTCTGGTGCTAGAACTCTCTCCTGTGGTGCTCTCATGGTTGTGAAGCCTTTGCTTGAGGAATACACGAGAGTGTGTTTGTGTGTGTGTGTGTGTGCGCGTGTGCAGATGTACAAAAACATTTGGAAGGTTTCTTCATTTCAGAAGATCTGAGCCCATGTTTGTCTTTATATGGTTGGCCTTAATCTAGCTCATAGATACTGTGTCTATCTTGCTGCTCTTTTCTGTACAAAGCTGGTTTGGAGGAAACAGAAGTTTATCTGGTCCCCCTGTAAAAATCTCTGTGACTGATGATGTTGATCTTCATACAGTGTTGTTCAAGGGGGAGACTTTATTTTTCTAGTATTTTTCCTACTGTAAAAACTGTTGGAGTGTATGGAGTGGAAAAGATCTTTGCAAAACGGCCTGATAAAGATTTGAACGTGACTTAATGATACCAACCATTAATGATCAGGTCGAGGGTAAATGACCTTTATTTCCCGACCTTTTCCATTTCCTACTTTCCATTGAAAATGTCCACGTACTTTGGATATGGGCTTGTTAGGCATGTTCTGAGACCTTGCAGATACTTTAGATGATTTTGCTGTTCTGAATTAGAAAGAATTTGTATTTTGGAGTCTGGTTCCAGTTCCGCAGTCTGGGGAGTTTGGCAGATCTGACAAATATTATACACATATCTATTTGATGGGATAGAGGGAATGGGTAGAACCAGCTGCTGGTTTCTGAAGTTTATCATACCTTTTTACATAAAACCTTAGACATTAAATTGGTCACTGGGGGAAAAAAACCTCATTGCTGGAATATGTAGGCCAGATTCACTGAATTTTAGGCTATTTGTTCAAGCAACATATTTGGCCTGTGAATGTTTGATTCCTGCTCCCTCTTCCTGGGTGCTGGGAACGTCTGTAAAACACTGCTGAACTGGCTGGGTTCCTCGTAACAGGGCAGCTGGACTGAAGGGCTTGTGTTGCCTGTGGATGCTGCTATGTTTTTTCTTCCACTCACCATTCCTGGAAATAACAATGGTCTTAACTTCTCTCACAGACATTTGTTGAAAGGCTAGAATGGGCCAACTTGGCCAATTCTTTTTTTTTTTTTAAATGTATGTTGCATCCAGAAATTATCATCACTGTGTTCTGGGGTGGGAGTAAGGTACAGAGTATTTTTGGATTGAATGGGTATCTAGAGAGGGTGAAGAGGACAATTTCAAGTCCTAAACCTTATTTCCTGTGAAAGACTGTATGTTATGTGTGTGTACTTCTTTGGGGAGCCCTATCACTGTACAGTTTAGTTAAACGTGCTCCAAGGAAGGAGCAGCTGTTCCTCGGAGGTTTTTAGTTCATGCTTTGTGTTTAAAGAGGAATATTTTTGTTTAAAAAATAAAACCAGATAAGTTTTCACTTTAGTGTGAGTGGTCCAGTTATATGCACACCGTACTTTTGTGTTCATTTGGCACTTAAGGGGTTTTTTTCTTTGTGAAATCATGACTGAGAGTGTTTATGAATTATTGTATGGTCTTGAATTTATGTTTTTATTTTGTAATGTAAATTAGGGAGCAGGTGGCATAAGCTGATCAAATCAACAGTTTTGAAAGGAGGATGTATTTTAATTAAATGACTGGCAACAGCCCACTAATAATTCTATACACACAGGTGTATTTTGAAGGCTTTAGTGACTTGCAGTGCTTGCACAGATGTGACGCTGGTAGAGTCCAGGTCGCTGCAGCGGAGCAGCTTCTCCATCATCCTCCGGTACCTGCAGGGACCTGGCGGCCCTGCCGCGGGGCCGGGAGCGATGGCTGGGGGCACAAGCGCCGGCTGTGTTTGCCCCTGTACGTGGCGGGTGTGCAGCTGCTCCCGCCGGAGCGGCGAGAAATGATGGGGATTCCACCGGGTTTGGTTGCAGGGACCTTCTCCCTGGCGATGCCCAGCGCTGAGCTTTGCCGGGGCTGCGAGCCGTGCCCGGAGCCCCCGCCGGCTCCGTCCCGCTCCTGTCGCCGGGCCTGGGGGTTGCGAAGCCAAGGCGCCGTCCTGACCCGGCCGCGACCCCGGACTGACCAGACCGGGCCGGGCCGGGCGGCGGGGAGAGCGTTTAAAAGGGCCCGGGGGGCTGGGGCGAGCGGAGCGCGGGCCCCTGGCCGAGCCGGGCACCGAGCGGGACATCGAGCGGGGCACCGAGCCGGACACCGAGCTGG
>VXBT01001855.1:459630-475794 GCA_013400235.1 Oriolus oriolus
CACCCCCTGCTTCCGACGGCTGCCCCCGCGCCACGGCCGCGCCGGCGACTGGGCGCTGGATCCCGCTTTCCAGGACATGTTCCCAGGGGGGAATTACCTCCTCCGCCGCCGCCGCTGCCGCGGCCCGTCCGCATCGCCCGCGCCGCCCTCCGGGGTTGCCCCGGGCCCCGCCGCGCCCCGGCCCCCGCCGCCCTGCGCCGTCCCGCTGGTGCCCGTGGGCTGGCCGCAGGGGCCCTCGGCAGCGCTGATGCTGCCCCGCGGGTACCCGGAGCTGCCCGCCCGGGGCCCGCCCGTCCTCCCGGGGCCGCTGCTGCCGCTCCCCGCCTGGGCGCTGCGCCCCGCCGAGCTGGACACGGCGGTGACCTGCGACCTGGGGGCCGAGCTGTCCCCCGCCTTCAGATGAGTGCCCGGGTCCGGGCAGGGCTCGGGGCGCTGCTGCAGCGTTGCTGGATTCTCGGGAAGTCACTGAAAACCGCCCGGGAGATGCCGCAGCAAGAGCGGTGCGGAACGCGCCTGGATGCGCCCCTTGCCTCGCTCCTGTCTGCCCCGAGGGGAGCGGGCTGTGCTTCTCCACTGCTCTATCGGTTTGGATTTGGGGGGAAATTGTGATTTTGTTGTTTGAGCCTCCAGACAGCCTGAGAGGGAGCTGCAGCGCCGAGCAAGCGAATCGGTACCGCGCGGCCTCTGAGTCTGAAAGCACAGGAGGAGTCCTGTGCAGGCCAGTCCTTGCCTCATGCAGGGAAATTTTTTCCTTTTTTTTAAGTGTCCTTAAGTTATTTTGAAGCTTTTCTTTCAAGGTCTATGGAAAAGCAATATAGATCTGTTTTAGGTGGAAAATACCTCAATCCAAAAAACCCCAAAGATACTTGGATTAATACAGGAAATCTTATGGGTTTGTACTTAAAGTGAATTTATATGGGATTTTTCATACAGGTTGTTTTATATTGTTGCTGGTTATGTATGTTTGCATACGTTCATTGTTAACATATTTCTTATAAATGATGTAATTGCTGTGTAAGGACCTCTTCCCTTTTGATTTCAGGGGGGGTAGTTTTTACGGTTTTCTCTCAAAATAAGGGTTCGGAGACAAAATATGCTTCCAGTAAGAACCATGTTTTAAGTTTAAGAGAGAGAAGAGTTCAAATACTGTTATGTGAGGGGCAGCACTTGTATATGATATTAATAAACAGTATTTCCTAAGAGTTGTGGCTTCAAAAAGTACTTAAATTATTTTTATGCTTTTCTTGAAAGAAGGTACAACTGAAATTCACTTTTATAACTGTTATTTTGTAACTTTTATTCTTAAAAAGTGATTCTAAATATCATCTTTAAATCCCAACAATGTGATAAAAACAGTGCTGTAAATACTGTTAGATTTTACATTGCCCAGGTCCAGTGCATGGAACCTCCTCAGGAACCTGTGGTGGGCGAAGTGCAGGCTGGAACCCGGCCCCAAGAGGGGGCTTTTTAAGAAGGCTTCGCTGGGGTTTTTGGTGGTGGCTTTGGGGTCTTTGGTTTATTTTTGTGGGGTTTTTTGTTGTTTTTAAGAGGAAAACCCTCTCCTGTAGGCGAGCAACAGCTGTGCCCATTTGTGCAGGGCCGGGCAATAACTGTGCCCGGGTGAGCTGGGGCTGTGCGGAGGCCGGGGGCGGTGGGGGTGTTCCCTCACACTTGCAGCTCGTCTGTGCTCATGAGACCCAGACGCTTCGCTCCAGGCTCGCTGCGCCCGGGGGATGTGTGGGGCTGGGAGGGTTTTGTGCCCCAGACACCCAAAGATCCCCGCAAACTCTTGTGCCCCCGCCGTGTGCCTGACCAGGGATTGTTTGTGGAGCGGCTCCACATCCACCTGGCAGGGAAGGACTGAGGTGAGTGGTGACCATTTCTCCCACGAGGGCTGGGTTTGGGGCCCGCTGCCCTCAGCGCTGCGGGCGCTGTCTCGGGTGCGGTCCCACCAAATGCATGGACAAAGCTGCTTTTATGTGCCCTTGAGTAAAGATCACTCCCGCCGGGATTGTTCCTCTTGAAAATAAGAGTTTATAAGGAGTGAGTAAAGTGAATTTTATAGCCTGGGGTGTTTCTGACGGGCTCTGTGTCCGCGGCTCTGAGGCGCTCGGGCAGCTTTGGTACTTGCGGGCTCAGAGTGAGGAATTTGTCGTCGCTCTCTACTTTGTTTGTATTGTGGTAGCGGCGATGGGCTGCGGGGCCCAGCCCAGACAGGTGGAACACACAAAAAAGCTTTTTTCCCTGATATTTGCGACCATTTACAGCAACTGCCCACGGAACGAGCGCTTTGCCGTGCGCTGCCCGGCGCTCTCTCGGCTCCGGAGCTTTTCCCGGCGCGGGTGCCGCTAGATGGGGCGTTGGTGCCGTGTCCCACCGCGGGGACCGGCGCTGAAAGGGGCTGAAAGGGGCTCCTCGGGGAACACCGGCATCCCCTCCGGAAAACGAAACAACAAATACACGCGGGAGCAAGGCCGAAGAGAGATTCTACAAGTCTGCACGTGAAGATGGGAATATCCAAGTGCCTGCGGGGGCTCCTCCTGCTCAGCTCCCCCCCTCCCGGCAGCGTCCCCCATAGTGCTGGACTTGGGTAATTGTCCTTGAGGTGATGAGGACTTCATGGTATTCCCAATAAGAATAGTAGGGATGCCCATGGCTGAGCTGTTTGTGGGTCAAGCATTTGGATTGCAGACCCTTCTCCAATGCTCCTTTATTGCACCGGCCTCGGCTTTTTGTTGGAGCAGGTTTGGATAACGAGCCGCAGCCCCAGCAGCGAACAGCTCGGTCTCTTACATGGATGTTCCGATGCAAATGCCGCACAAGAGTTAATCGCCATTTTAATCTGTCTCCCTTCTCCAGAGGCGCCTTCAGTTGTCAGCAGGGATGGTCTCTTACAACGAATGATTCAGAGCGTTTAGATAAAGGCCCTGCTCTGAATCATTGCTTGCAGGAGTGTCGTTCTCCATCAATGATTTTAAAAGACAAAAAATCTAAGAGCTTGGGAAGGCTGGTGACCTCTGCCAGCAGAGAGAGGTGCTAGGAATCCCCCTCAGGCTTATTCAGGCACCCTCAAGCTCCCCCCAGACCCTGTCTTGCTTCTGTGGCTGGAACGGAAAGCTGCAGCATGGGCTGCACTTCAGCCAGGGGTTGGCTCACGGTTTGCATGGTTTCCTTGGCAGCTCAGAAGTGCTGGGGCCTCTCCTGAGTTCTGCTTCCCTCCAAAAGCCGAGGGTCTTACTGGTAAGCTTCTCTCTGGGGTTTGTGACTGCATTTAGAAAACCTGACCTCTGCTTATTTTTCTCCAACTTACAGCCTTAGGTCAACATTCTTATAGGTTTTATAAATAAACCCCAGCCCAGCACATCCCCTTGCGAGCAGTACAGAGGCTTTGGGTAGGACTAAGGAAATTCAGCATTCCCCTTTCCCACCAGTAGATACCAGACTCTTTAATTCTTCTCCTTTGTGTGGCCTCATGTCTGTCCTCACACATTCACCCTCGGTTTTAGCAATTAACAATGGTTTTATGTGTTACTAACAGTAGAAAAGCAGGATTATCTGTGCTTGGTGCTGGGTTAGGACCGATGTAGAGGACTTTTGATTGACAAAGCCCAAGCATGGTGCAGGGAGGTGCCGTGCTGCTGTCTCCACGTGTTAATGCCTGTAACTGATCCTGGGCTGTGCCAGGTCCTTTGTACCTTCACCTTGTGCACTGTCACCCTCTGTGGCCCCGGCTGTGCTGCTTATCCCACCTTATCCGCTTTGATTTTGGAGCGCTGGTCTCCAGAAGCACTGGCCAAGCTGTGTGTGGTGTTTGGCTTTTTCCTGGCTCTCAGCAACACCAGGATTCCCAAGACATTTTCTCCTTCCCTCTTTTATCCAGACAGTTGGTTGACACAAGCACAGCTGTGGTTATGTGCAGGATGAAGCTGGGAATATTTTCTCTGCCATGGAAGCCGGGATGCTGGAGTGGTCTTGGTGGTTTGCTTGGCCCTTCTGTCCCCTACCAGTGCTTTTGCCCCGACTGTTGTTTCTTCATCTCCACCCTTTTAATATCTCAGCCTTATGTTGGAGACTGAAGAGATAAGGGTGGGAGCAATGAAGAGTCCTGCAAAACAAAAAATTTGTGTCAGAATTTGCCAGCACGGGGTGAGTTGGGAGAGCTGTGAATACAGAGACCTGCAGACAAGAGGATCTGCTGGCTTTCCTCAACAGAGAGGTGTGACTCGGAATCCATATTCCTTAAACAATTATATGGGCAGAGAACGGTGCCAAGACCTGTTTGGATTGCAGCAAATCACAGACAAAGCTCCAGCAGTCTGCAGAATGGTCCTCAGTGGATCTTGGAAGCAGCAAATCTGAACTTTTGAGCATAAGGGAGTTATAAACTTTTCCTTGAAGTGTAAAATGAGTGCACCTGTGGAGCAGAGTCTGATTTGAGCTGTTCCTTGTGCTCCGTGGCCACCAGAGCCGGGGCAGCCGCGTTTCCCCTGTGCTGCTGGGTTTCCCCTCCCGCCGAGGCTCTCCGGCCGCCCAGCTCCGTACCCAGTTTCCCGTCAAGAGCAAGTAGAGCATTTCTCATCGAGAATGTGGCCTGTGGTGAGGGGGTGGGAAGGGAAGAGGGGGTGGGGTGAGTGCTGGGGGAGCTGGGGCTGCTGCAGTTTCGTGCCTCAATCTGTATTCTCTCTCTTCTCTGCATGGCTTCCTGTTTTTTCACACCACTGCTCTTAGAAACAACAAGCTGCAAGAGAGCAGGACAGGGCTGGCGCTTGGCTGCCTGGAAGAAACCCCTGGAAACACCTGCAGAAGGTCTGGGTGCAGGCTCTGGAAAAGGCACCGCGTGGTTGTGTGCTCCTCCTGTGGCACAGAAGCGGCTGTCCAAGAGGGCGGTGCTGTGGTGTCTGTGTGCTCCCCTTAAATGCCCTGCTCAGTGCTGTGCAGCAGCAGAACATCCATTAATTTTCCTCTTTGAGTTGTTTTCCTCAACTGCTCTTGGATGGACGAATCTAGGATTTGTCCCGGTCTTAGGAGTCTCGTGATAATCAGTCAGAGGTACTCGGTGTCAGAATAATGCTGAATGTTGAACCAGCAGTGCTGATTCCTGCAGAATCTGGGATTTCACGCTTTAAAAGCCACCATGCAGTCTAGGTTTGCTCAAGTGTGTGAAATGAGGAAGCATCTGGTTTGAAGTGCACCCGTGAGGAGCTGCCCTCCCTTTCCATGACCCTGGGCAGCTTGTGCAGCTGGACAAGAGTGAACGCTCAGAGAAGTGGTTCCCAAACTGAGAGCCAGGGTCAAGTATTAACTGAAAATTCTCAAGAGCTGTGACTTCTGTTTTTTAGAGGTCTGACAGCATTCTTAAAAAACAAAGATGTTGCACTAGGAACTTTGCTGCCAGTGTAGTTTCTGTATTTACTGCCATGTTTTCTCCCCGCTGTTTTGAGAAGGGGAGAAATGGCGTGTTTGACCATAAGTAAAAAGCAAAATGTGAAGAAAGCTGTTTCAAGTCTCTAATTCATCTTCACAGGCGAATAACTTGAAGGGTTGAGGGAGCTGCTGCACCACACAGACCTGTGTCACTTTAGTATCTGATCTGTGCTCTCGTTCAATGCATTGGATAGAGGCACCAGGAGCCCTGTGCTCCAGTCAGTGTGATTACTGAAGAATAGGAGATTATTTTTGATCTGAAATCACTGTGTTGCTGCCTCATCTGCCAGCCAGTCAAAGATAAATTCTCCGGAAGCAGCAATTTTTGAGGAATGGAGCTACATGGCCCCGGATGCTTTGGTTCAGGGCGTGAGACAATTGGGTGTTGCTGAGATGCTATTTCTGTAGGTGACATCAGAGCTCTGGTTTGCTGGCACGTTGCTAAGTGACTTCCAAAGCTGCTCCTCTGGATAATGATTGCTGAGCCCAGGGAAAGGTAAATAGAGGATTAGGTTGCACAGTCTTGTTCTGGCACTGGCTGCTCTCGGCAGGAGGTGGGTGGGCAGCCAACGGAGCACAGCTGCTGCAGGAGCTCCCTGCTCGCCAAACACTGCTGCAGGAAGGAGATGAAAAATGGGGAAGATTGCATCAATTATTGAGCCTTGTAAAAATAATTAGCAAGACAACAGCAGGCAAATGGGCCGGGAGGAGAAGGAAAAACAGCTGCCAAAGCAGGGAAAGAGAGGACTTCACTGGGGATGGGAAAGGAAGGGGAATTGGGTAAGATGCCCCTTTAATCAGTGGCTGGGGAGAGATGAAAAACAATGAATGAGCTTTGCACGCACATTAGAGCAGGACAAGGAGGGAGGGGGCATCTCCTCGCTGAAGCTGCTGCCACCAAAGGCTCCTGCAGACCCAGTGCCGTTTTTGTGGCTTTCCAACAGCTAGCAGTGGTACCAGACACAAGCAGTGATACACGGAGAAGTGAGCACATCCTGTGCAAAGGTTTGTCGAGAAGGGTTGCCTGACTTTTCCATGCTTGAATTGGTGCCAGGGCTGCAAGGGAACTGGACAGAAAGCTGGTTAGTCCAGGTTTCTAACTGATGGGAGTAGATTTCCAGTAGGATTACTTTTTCTCTTTCATTCTACAGTTCCTTCCAGAGCCACCAGCAGGCTCATGAATGATTTTTGCACTGTAATGCTGTGGTCTCTGATCTGTGGGCAGAGCTGTCTGCTGTGATACAAGGATGTAGTTAATAAGATTTGACAGCGAGTCTCTACTGTGTGCTAAATGTCACTTGGTCATTGGTGATTTCATGGTGACACTCATTCACGTCTTCCAGATTAATTCCAAGGGTTGTTATCCCCCTGGTTCTGTTTCCCATGACAAGTCTTCCCAGCATCTCTGTTTAGCATTTAGCAGGAATCCCCTCCTTGCTCTGGAAGCTCTTGCAGAGAGATTTTTTTCTGCATTACCTAAGCAAGTCTTCTTGGGTTTTGTAAACCTGTGATGCACACAGAGAGCACAGAAGCTACAACTGTCTTGTATGTTAGAGGAAACAGCCTGTCACTTGGCTGTTCTTAGTCCTCCCATCAGAATTTTTTCTTCAGTTAAGGCAGCCAGCCAAAAGGGGAGGAAAAAGCAGTGCTGGGAGAAGCCCCTTTACAGAGAGCACTTGCGAGCTGCTGCTGTGCTCCTCTCCTTGGGGAGAGCCAGCTGCACACATGTAGTAGAGGGTGATTCACTCACCCACGATAAGATCTAACAGATAATCTTAATTGAGTAAATAAACAAGTATCAGCCTAAACTTAATACTGGAGTTTAGTTGCCTCTCTGTAGTGGAAGGTTTCAGGGAAATTTGGGGGGAATTCGCACACATGCAATCAGAGCTGCTGACTTCTCGCTCAGAGCAGAGATAAACATTGTATTCAGAATCAGTCATGCTGCTGCCTGGGGTTTTTCACGGCCTCTTCCTCGATTTTTTTGTGACATAAGAGAAGCAGTGTGACTGGTTTTAATTTTCTGCTGTAAGACCGATCCGAGGCAGTAAGTGGGGAGTGCTGCTGGACAACTCACACTCAGTGTCCCCTGAAGCTGCCAGTGGGGGAAGGCCACTTTTCCCTGGGCCAGTTTACTGGGCTGCCAACTCACACAGGGCAGGACCTGTGTTTAGCAGCGGCAGCCTGTACCTACAAGGGCTCCAAAGTACAGCCAAGGTAACAGGCACAACCACCTGGTGATGAGCTGCAAACACTGAGCATCAGGAAGGTGATAAAAAGCTAATCAAGGTTTGATTGTGCTGTGGCTGGTCACTGCTGTCCGAAGTGGCTGAAGGGCACTGAAGGGACTTTGCTCTGTCAGCTCCCTCCCGTGCAAGGTTGCTGGATGTTGTCGTCTTTACTTTTTTGCAGCTTAGCAGGATTTCATGTGCTATTTTTTGTCATTTGTAAGATCAGTAGATGTTTGGCTGCCTTTCCTCCTGTGGTCAGCTGGAACCCCATAAGAGAGGTTCAGGAGGAGGAGTAGGGGGAAATGCTCTGATGCCATGGATTGAGCAATTCCCAGAGCCTGTGATGAATCTGTTATCACCAAACATTTTGCCATGCCCATTACCAGAGATGAGGGAAGACGAAGATTCAGTAAAGATGAGAGCCATGGGGGACAAGAGCTCAGCCACACTGGGAAATGAGATCGGATGCCTTATTTGTATTTTGCCAAGAGGAGGGATGCTCAGGTCAAATCTCTGCGGGCTTTTTGCTGGTTCTGATTCAGCGGTGAAAAAAATACGAGGTGTGGGTTTGAAGGGGTTTGTTGGTTGGGGTTTTTGTCATTTGGTAACCTGAGGGAGCTGTTCAAATCTCCAGGTTTGCTCTCTGGATCCGTATGTGGCCACAGGGAAGAACTGTGTGGTGTCTGAGGAGCAGCCGGCGGTGCTGGTGTCTGCTCTCACTGCTGCGTGTGACTCCCCATCGCAGGGAGCACACAGAGAGCAGCAGCAATCCATAAAGCTTTGAAGGAAGAGAAGAATGGTAAATAAATAATGTGCGTGGAGGAACAGTCGGGGCATGACCTGTTAGCAGAGGATGGGCTGTAAGTGGGTGCCAGGGGCCCGGCAGTAAAAGCCCTTCTGGCCCATCGGGAGCTCTGTGCTTTGGGAGGGCGTTTGTCTGGCTCCAGGGTGGGAGCCAAGAGACAAGTGTGACAGACTGGGAAATGGCACAGAAAGAGAAATCCTTCTGGGAAAGGAGAAGTCCGAGGAGGAGGAAGGATGTATCTTTAGTGTCAAAGGGCTTCTGGATTTTTTTTGCTTCTGCCACCGAAGGAATCACACGTGTAGTCAGTAGTTGTGTTTTTGTTGGGGGCTTCTGAGGGTGGGGAGGAAAGTCTTTCAAGGCACCTTTTCTTTGCAAACTCTTGTCTAGAGGGTTGAGTGAGTCCCTTGGCTCCCCAGAGCACCCCTAAGTGTGGCTGAGTGCGTGGCTGGTGCGTGGTCGTTCCACTCTCAATGTCACCAAGGGTGGCTTGGCAGAGTTGCTGTGCTGTCCAGAACAGCACTTCCCTGTGGGGCTGGTGCTTATGGAAGGAGGCTGCAAAGATTTCATTACATTTTTCTGTTAAATTTCTAAGACTAATTCAGAAAGCCAGAGTCGTGCTCAATCCTCTCTTTTTTTGACAGTGCTGTGCACCCAGTTCCATCCTGTCGGCATCCAAACATCATCCCCTTGTGCCTGTGAGCTCTGTGTGTGTTACTGCCCTCTCCTCACCCCTGTCACTTTGTCATTTTAACCAGCAGACTCTTCTCTGTGTCTCTATCCATGGCCTTTAGAAGAAGAGCAAATTGAAAATCTGGCTCCTGACTGCAGCTAGTTTGCACCAGCCGCCCAAAACACCAAACAGAAAGTGGGTAGGAGGAAGGAAATGAGAGGTTGAGTTTTTTCCTGTTGCAGGTAGCAAGGAAATTAAATAGGAAATTAATGCAAAGTTATCATCTTGCTGAGCCCCCCACACCACAGACTGCAGGTGCTTTATGGCTGCTTTTGTCTGATGGTTTATTCCTCTTCGTGTCGGGGTAAAAGCTGGACTTCAGGTCCGTGCGATGGAGCAGAGCAGCTCCCAGCAGAGACCCTTGAGAAAAGGGACACCCAGGCAGTGTGGATAATGCTGGCATTACAAGGGGAGTTGCTGTGAGCTGGACACACCAATACAGACACTGGCTACTGGGGACCTGGTGAAAATGGAGTTGTACCAAATTCAATCCAAGATCTTCACAGTTTTCCAGCCGAGTGAATGAGTGGTTTGTGTGGGCAAAGGTGCCCAAGCTCTGAAATTTGTGTTAGCTCGCTGCCATTCTGCAGAAATGCAAAAATTGCTTGGGCAAAGCCTCATTGCTCAGGGCTGTAAAATGTGCAAGTATGAAGAGAGGTTGCAGCAATTGAGACTGCCCGTGGAAACTGCTATCAGTCACTTGATTTAATAATTGAATTGATGTTCAGTGCTTACTAATATGGATGTTTTTATTATCTGTTTAGGAGTAGATTTTTTAATGTGCCAGACCCAAAAAGCACCAGTTAAAGGAGCAGGAGCTTTTTCCCCTTAATTTTCAAGTACTCAGGTATTTTTCCTTGAAATGAGCAGTGTGCTCTTCCCTGCTGTCCCCTCTCTCTAGTGTTTTACGTGACTGATTTGAAAGACTTTGCTAGTTTGTGGTGCTTGGGTTTTCCCCTTTTTTTGTGGGAACAGCAGAAAAAAAGGTGGGTTGAGGGGGGGGAAATGCTGATCTCTGAAATGATCCAATAGTGAACATTCTTGTTCCCACTGCCCTGGGAGGGACATTCGGGCAGGGAGTTTGTGCCCTGGAAAGGGGCAGGATGAGACCTGCACCTTGAGCTGCTCAGGTGCCTCCTGCTGCTGAGAGGGGAGACCCACCCTCGCTCAGGCCTGGCTGCTGCTGTGTTTTAAATGATGACACTCTCATAATAAACAATGGAGCTTTTTACTTTATTTTCTGAGCCACACTTGCCCTTGTAGCACATAATCCAAGTGCTTGACATAGTTAGTACTTGTCCTGCACAGTTTCCCAGTCCTGGTTCTGTTTAGGCTGGCTGGACTGTTCCCTTCTGTGAAATACATCTTCTCTTCTTTGTAAATATTTTTAAAGACTTAATGAAAACAAACATTATCTATTTCTAGACCAAAATTTGAGGACAAAAATTTTGCCCTTTCCTGCTACTGAAAAGAATTTGTTTTTCCTTCATCACTGTTCCCAGGGTAAAAGTTGTAGTTTTACCCCCAGCTATGTAAATGAGTCTTCATCAATATGTCTCAGGTGGAAATTCCCCTGTTTGCAAATGGAAATTTTCCTCTGGTAACAGTAAAAATAATTTTCTTTCAGCCAGAGCCATCTCTCATTTTAGAAAAAAAGACAAATTCCATTCGCATTCCTTTTCTCCTTGTTGTCACTGATGATTCATGCAATGGCCTTTGCTACTTATTTCTGACTCTTAAGTGATTTTTCAGGTGGCTGCTAAAAAATTCTTAAAGCATTTGTCACTGGCATCTGCCTCACTTGGTAACATGACACATATATTCTGATTTTTATGCAGAGACTGTACTTGTTTGGGTTCTGAATGTTGCTTAGTTTGGAATACACGTTTTACATGTCAAATAAAGCTAAACAAACAAAAACCACTGAAATATAACAAACTCTTGAGTTTGTGCAAAATATTTAGCACAGGCAGGCACCTGCATCTGTCTTGAGAGTGCAGCCAGCCACCCACACACGAGCCTGCAAGATCCGGTCTTACTGGAAACAATTAATGAAGACCCCCAAAATTCCCAAACTGGATGAAGGACTTTCTTTTTAGCACTGTGGCTTTATCACTGAGGTCTAGTTTTGTGAACTTGAACTGTACTTCTGAGTGTGGGAAGACTTAGTGTTGCTTTCCTTCTGGTAGCAAAGAAAAGGATCCAGAATCCCCTAACAGTAATTTCAAGATTAAACAGCGTGGTTTAGTTAAACAGGCAGTTACAATTCATAATGGAAATTTGTGGTTTTAAAGATCACTCGCTTGTGTTGCAAAAAAAGAAAACAACAAGAGAAAGGGAAGTTGATTGCCCCTCCTGGAGAACAGAGTCAAAAATGGGATGGAGCTTCTGGCCATCTGTGTTTGACATCTTTTGGTTTTGAATCAAAAACCTTCTTCAGCAGAAGGGAGCTTTTGTGTGGCATTCCCTGTGAGGGGGGAAATGCTGCGTTCGTATTGCAGTTGCGTTCTGGAGGGATAAAAACGTGGTGCGTTGGGACATGGATGCTCTGAACTTGTGCAGCACCAGCAGCTGAAGACCTCAGATGAGCTGTACAAACAGCAAAGCTTCCCAAAGTGCCCTGTGGAGCACGAGGGGACGTTCCCTGTGCTCTGCACGCGGGGAAACACGACGCAGTAAAAGCTGCGACATCGGCACTGGTGTGAGGAGCAGAACACGAGCACCTCACTCCAGATCCTGTCCTTGAAAGTCTTGGGCTTTCACAGCAGCGTGTGTAATTTTGCTGGGCATTTTTGTTGATATGTGGGGGTTTTTCCCCAAACAATTTTGTCTTAAACTTTTGCAGCCAGTGACTCACACTGTATCCCTGACAGAGCTGTAGCCCCACGTTCCTTGCAGGACTGGGTCAGTAGCATCTCCTCCTGTCTCACATTTGATTGATGCCTTCCACTCTGTTCCCCGGGACCATGTGCTGCTTGCAGCACCTGCAGTCCACAGAACTCGCCTTTTTCCTCAGCACAGAACTCTGGCATGGGCAGAGGTTATAACTTAGAAATTCTGATGAAGAAACAACGAGGAGGTATCGAACAAACCCTCCTGCTTCATTCTGACAACTCTGAAGGAAAACTGCCTCCAGGGATTATTCTCCTGTTGCAGTCCTGTGGTGCTGCTGATGGTCAAGATGGGAACCTCAGCTGCCGCTGCAGCTGACTCAGGTCATGTCTTGTTACTTTTTTGCTCTGCAAACATTTATGGGGAAACCAGAGAAGAACGCATTGTTCTCAAGTCTGCAGTATCCTTCATTTAAATACATAGTCACACAAATAAAACAGTATTTTTATCTGGGCAAGGACACCAAATCAGGCCACTGTGGCCTTCAGCAAAAGAGCTGAGTATTTTTGTCATCATTCTCCCTTCTCTCTGTCATTTCGGGGTTGCAAGATTGACACCATTTCAGAGGCTTTTTGAGTGAACAGACTGCTCAGGTCCTTGAATCCCAGCCCCTAGTAATTCACCATCAGCTCCTCACAGCTGGTGGAAAGGTTTTGCTTAATGGCATTTTTGTTTGAATGCATGGACATCAAAGAGAAAAACGTGCTGAGGTTTTGTTGTGGTTTTAGCCTCTGAAATCTCTCTTGTGGCAATATCAAGTAAACTGTGGCCTTGTTCTTGAAAGAAAAACAACTCATATTAAAACCACTGTGTCCTTAGCTGTCCCAAAGACTGAGCTATGAAGTACCTGTCACGTTTGTCTTCAGGGGAATGTCCTCCTGAGAAGGTTGCTGGAGTGTAGATGAAGAAGAGAGGGGACAGCACTCTTTTGAGGGTGGTCAAGGATGTCTGAGTGTCAGGATGTGACAAGTTAGGCGTGTATGGAGTGGTCAGTCCAGGGAGCAGATCTGGGGGCTCTGGGAGGCCCTTGTCCCTGTTTCTGTGCTCTGTGAGGTGCAGCTACACTATTTAGTGCAGTTTATCCTATTTCTCCTAATGTCCCTTTGACATGCACATTGCTTGCTTGCAGGAGGATCTGGATGCCCCAAGTGTGTATATATATATGTGTGTACATATGTATGTGTGTGCTTTTAAAGAAATCCCCAAAGCCTGTAGCAGTAAAAGGTGATTCTACAGCACAGAGAGCTTTTGTGTAACATGCAAAGAGAAACAGTGACCTTCAAATCTTGAAGCAGTTTGGTTTGGCCAGAGGCAAAGGCTGTGGGCCATGGCTGTGCTCAGGCAGGTGAGCCCCACTGCTCACCACTGGCAGCTAGCATGGATCAGTGCTGCACACTTTGGGTGGCTGCGATCCTATTTCAGATCTTGTTAAAAAAAAAAAAAAAAAAAAAAAAAAACAACAACCTAAAAAAAGCCTCTTTTGACTTTTAAATACAAGCGAGTTCCCAGCCGTGTCTGCAGCCCCGCGGCACCGCTGCAGCCAGGCGCGGTTTCCCGCTGTTGAGCAGTGCTAACCTTGAGTAGTGTTAACCACATGGAGCAGAGAGCTTTAACTCTCCTCAGACTAAAGCTCGGGCTTCCTGTTTGCTCTGTGGTGCAATGAAATGCAGCAACTTGGGTTTGTGTGTTTGTTTGTTTGTTTGTTTGTTTGTTTGTTTGTTTGTTTGTTCCATGCAGGTGAAGGACGAGGGAGACTTTCCTGGCCCCATTTGTGGTAGTGGGGAATACCCTTCAGAAGTGTTACTATTCACTACATCTGTCTCTGTGGCTTGGGACCCAGGAGGGAAGTCAGGGTGTTTGTCTCTCTGGGTGGAAGCATTCTTGCTGGGTGATCCTGTAAATACCAAGGTGTTGCTGTTGCATTGCTCATTGTCATCCTCCCTCCCTCTGTTTCTCGCATAAAAGCTGACCATGTCTCATCTGCAAGCATTGGTTAAATTTCCCGATAGTGGGACAGTGGTGAATATTAGGCTGGGCTCTCTATCATTCCCCAAGCAGGGCAAGGCAGCCCCTGACTCAGCAGCAGCGTGGAATTGTGTGTTTTCTGCAAATTTACCAGGTTAAGGGACATAGAGCACGTGCCCGTGTGCTGCAGAGAGCTTAAGAGCTGAGAATGCAAAATTAACCTTTCAGTCTTGTATGAACAACTCTGGATAGATGTAAACCAGACTGGCACGGAGTGGAGATGGTCTTTGTGAACCGGCATGCCTTGCATGTCCCTCATGTCGGGTGCATTTGAAATAAAGCCGCTTGCCCTTCTTAGGAGTGTTCTCTTCAAATGCATTAGCCCTGTTTGGTTTCAATAAGAGAGGAGAAAATCAGCTAAGTAAACTTCCCTTCTGTTCTTCCCAGAGGTCTCGGATCTTAAACCTAGCAGGTTACAGCTATTTTTTCTGACTGAGTTCGTTTTTCCCTTCCCTACAGTTTCTGGTGTCCAATTTCTCACAGGCCATGTGGGCAAATGCCCTGTCGGTGTTCAGTGCAGCTGTACATGTGAAACTTGGAGATGATGAATAGAAAAGCTGTTGAAAAGGAAAAAAAAAAAAAAAACAGAACAGAAACCAGAATTCCTGTAAACAGTCTGTTAAAAATATCTTCAACACATGTCAGGGCCAATGATTTAAAATAGACAATTTCTGAGTGTTAAAAGGTCACATGGAGACATGATAGTAGATTCATATGGAGTTGAACAATGAATGTTTCAACAGTCACATCTTGTACTGTAGGCAAGATATCTGTGTTGCCAACTAGTAATGTTCAGGGAAAAAAAATGAGTCAGATTGCAAGAATAATGAGCTTTTCTTGGATGATAACATAGAGGGGGGGGGGAAAAAAGAATTTATACCTTAATCGCATGTCTCCAGCAGCAAAAGCTTTAGGAAAAATGGTGATTCTGGGAGTCATAAAACTGCAGGACCAGTCGAGGTGACACAGTAGCACAAACCATGCCCTGTACCAAGGTTGTTTGTTTCTATGTGTGGCAGTGAAATAATTAAAATCACAAATCCACATTCCCAATATTTTCCCATTTGTGACCCAAAGTACAGTGGGCATTTCAGAGGAGATGTGTGGAAAGAGAGACTTTTCAAATGAGCACATGGTCTTCGAGTATCTAATTGCTGCTGAAAATTTAATGAGACAGAGAGCAATGATTGTCTTTGAACACTGGAAACATTTCTTATCCCCATCTGCTGCTGCTTTGGAGCCACTAATTTCCCGTGACAGTTGGGAGAGCTGCACCGAGCAAAGGGTGATGGCAGCCCCGAGGGGTGTGAGAAGTGGCTGAGCCTTGGGGAACTGGTGGGATGAGGCCTTGCACAGTGCTTTAGTGCCTGGGTGGGTTTCCCCTGCAGTCAGTGGACCTGTACAACAGGCTGGGGGGAGAAAAATATGAGTGGATAACCCTGTGTGTCCTTGCTATCCAGCATTTGAAGGACTGCTTGGTCCCGTTCCCATGATTAGCAGGTGGAAGTGGAACACCAGGCGTGTTATAACCTACCCTGCTCCTACTTTGGACCCACGGGCACCTTGCCTACCTTGGAGGTGTTTCTTCTCATTCCCCAAATCCACCTGACTCTCCGATGGGATTTGGGGTATTCCCCATCCCTATTGCACTGTTACCCGCTGAGAGCACTCTGCAAGTACCACCAGGGTCTCTCCCCTTGTCTTTGGGGCTCACTCCTTTTCTCCTACAGTCCATGTCTTTTCCCTCTAAATGCCTTCCCCACCCATTTTCTCCCAGATTTGGTGTCAGCCAGTTTCCAGGGTTGCCACAGTTTTTTCAGATGAAGAAAGAACAGTTGTATGACTGAGGCTGTTAAAGGAGCGCTTTCCAGGAAAGGAGTGAATCCCGAACCATTTCACATCTCCTCCGTGGGCAGTTTCACACACAGATGCGGACGTAGGAGCCGAACAACAGCCCTCGGTGTCGCGCTGCTGTCCGGCCCTGCGGCTCCCGCTCGGAGGAGCCGCGTGTGCCTCAGGGACGCCGCCAGTGCGGCAGAGGGTGGCAGCCACGTCAT
>VXBT01001855.1:476063-533355 GCA_013400235.1 Oriolus oriolus
GGGGCCGGGGAGCGGGGCCCGGGCGGGGCCGGGGGCTCCGGGATGCGCGGCCGGCGCTGCGGGGCCGTCTGCGGCAAATCCCGGCTCTGCTCGGGCGCCCTTAGCGAGCAGCGCTGCTCCTCGGGAAAAGCGCTTCTGCTTTGTGGAGCTCGGGGCTCCGCAGAGCCGCTGACCCGCGGGGGTGCGCGGCTGGAGCTGCTCGGGGCCGCCCTTGGCGCCTGTCCCCCGTGCTGGTGGCAGCGCCGGGCTCGGTGTCTGGATGGATGGATGGATGGATGGATGGATGGCAGCGGGCTGGCTGTTTTGGCCAGTAACCACTCTCATCACCTGCCGGCCCACCCCACGGCGTGCTGGTGAGCTCTGGTGCTGCTGGTGTCTGCCCGGCCTTTACGGTAGGTTTGGCACATGGCACCTTGTCGCCACAATTGTCACTGCCAGGCTTGGGGAGTGGCAACACCTGGTCATCCAGACCTTCCCTGGTGTAGGACTTGTGCTGCCTGGCTCAGATGTTCACAGCCATGCGTGTTTCTGCTGTGGGTTAGCTTTGGATCGTGGTTTTGTCAGGGCATGAGGGAGTCTTTTAAGAGCTCCCAGAAGAGAGTCTCAAACACGGTGTGCTGTATGTGCCTGAGATGGGAACCTGAAAGCTGAATGTCGTGGTAGAGGTCATTAGAAAAGCGTGACTTATTTTTTGTTTTCATCAACAAGATGGACTTGGGTTTCTGGTATTGTGGAACAGTTGGGAACAGTTGAAAAAGCCTAATTTCAGCAACTTCTTTCGTTTATCACAACTTCCTCCAACTCCCAGGCTCTGCCCATGTTAGCAGTAATAGCAAGAGTGCAAGGATCTCACATCACTTTGCCAGCATGTAAGAGTTACAACATCTTTCATGAGTTACAGACTGTACTTGTGCATGTGAGAAAGCTGAAACACGGAGGAGTTCGCTGTTTGATGTTGTGCAGCAGTTATCAGGTTTGGGAAGGGAACTTTGCACAGTGCTGGTTTTCAAGCTCTTGCTTTAACCACTAAATACACGGTTTCCCACTAGCTAGTTCCTCAGGCAATACTGTGAACTTGCCTAAAGGCTGATTGGAAGTTTCCACCAGAGAAAGGTTCTTGAGTCTCCCATCAGATGCTTTTCTCACTCTCTGATGTCTCTCTGCCTCTCTCTCTGGTGATACTGTTTTATTCTCGGAATGAGGAATGGCTTTACGTCTCTTTTTCACTTAAGTTGCTTTGCCTGAACTCCTCTTGGCCTCCCCCTGGCTATTGCGTCTGGCTGGATCTAAGGTTCTGCTGAGCCTGAATGGTGGTAGATTGCTCTGATGCTTTCCTGGAGCTGGGAGCCCCAAAAACTGCAGCCTGTTTTTATTACCACATGTACATTCTGTTTTCCTATCTCTTCTCTTGCTGACAACTCCTTTCATCATCAGCCCTGCACACAAACAAGGTTATCCCCAGTTCAGATCACATTAGTGTAGTCCTGCTTCCATTACTTTTCCCTGCCAGCCTGTTCTGTGGGAGTGTGTGTGTGTAAGGTGGGCATTGAACAATCTAAAAGCTCAAAGGAGTCTTTATTTCATAAAGGGAAGGGCCCAAGCCAAGGGATTCTTTAGCCCCAGTGGTTGTTTAAAGCTTGATCCTTGTAGTTTCCACACAGCTAGAACGCTTCCATGGGAGGTGGAAAATCCATGGTTCTCCAGTGACATCTTGATGCACAGAAGATGCTGATTTTTGTTAATTAAGTGCTGGATTTTATCAGCACCTCTGGCAGGGAAGAGGATGCTCTGTAGCATCTCAGAGGCCTGAAGGGTTAGGTGTGGGCATTTGCATCCCTTGTCCAGGGAGAGTTCATGGTACATCTACATCCATCAAATGGTTTCTGTAAGTGAAAATCAGATTAATCAGGGGCTTAGAAATCTCTGAGAAAAGGCATTGTCTAAGCAACATAACTGTATGTCTGGTATGTAGAGTTGGATGAACAATGAACTGATGTTGAAAGAATGAGTGAATCAGTGCAGGCAACTGTGTGGTGGGATAGGAGAGGTCAATGTACAAAATGGAAACTGATAATATGAAAAAAATTTATTTGATTTTTATATTTGGTAGAGGTAGAAGTCAAATAATGGTAAACCTAGTAAAGGGAATTCAAATATTTTAAACTAGGTTTTGAGGAGGATAAAAAGCCAGGCTTTTGATTTTAGGAGTTGTTCAGTGCTTGAATGGTTCTCCACATCTTTCCAAGGGGTCCCCAGTGTTTTTCCTGCCTAGTTCACGAGCTAAGTTTGACATGTGTGCGTGTGTTGAAGGAGGAAACGGAGACAGAGCTCAGGTGCAGCTCGGGTCCGTACTGAAGGTGCAACCCTGCCCAGGAGCTGAAGGAGAGCAGTGATGGCCTAATGGCACAGCTGGGACACCGATCCTATCTTACAGAGGGACTCCTGGAAGTTAGAAAGGAAACACATCTGTTGGCACAAGAGCAAAGTCTGTCCTCTTACTGCCACTTACACCAAAGGGAAGCAGCTAGAGCAGCGTGGTTTTGCTGTGTGATGAAGTGACTGGCCCTGGGTGTGAGTCTTCAGCAAACCCTGCGAGGGGGGAGTCCCCCTCCCTCCCTCCCTCCCTCCTTCCCAAACTCCCATGTGCAGGTGCAGTTTGACACACTTACCTGCTGCAGAATATTTCCCAATCTGTCTTGAAGGGCAATTTGTGTGTTAATTTTACTGTCAGTCAACGCTCAAATGACTTGACTTGTCTGCAGTGTGGACTTGTTTTACCCTGTGACCCTATCCCAAAAGATCAAGACCAAGCTTAAAACACTTGCAGAACACACTGAAGTGGCTGTGGAAGCTCAGAGCCGGTTCAGGTCTGCCAAGTGGACTGATTGTGTGGTAAAGCCACGTCAAACATGTGTGTACTTCAAAATTCCCGTGGTCTCCTCCCCCAGCCAAACGCATGCCTGGAATGGAAGTGGCTTCCTGCAGTCTCCCACGCAGCACATCACCTGTGAGCTCTGCACTGCTCATTTCCTATAAACTCGAGAGGTATTTTGGTAGTCCTGGGGTTTAGTAATTTTGCAATTTGTTTGTGGGTGTTTGAGCTTCCGTGTCTGTCTGATGCTGCAGCCTCACAGAGGTTTGGGGAACGCTGCTCCATGTGTGATCTTGCTGCTTCTATTTTTTTTTTTTGGTTTTTGCCTTTTCCTCTCCAAAGCAGTTGCATGCTGTAAACACCAGAGCTGTGGCTGATAAACTTCATAAGAGGAAATTTGTGTTAGTAAGTTTTATGTTGGCTGCTGGCTTGTTAAATACTGACTGGGTGGTTTCAGATGTGTCTGCTGCGCTCTGACACTCTGCATAAATTTACCTGTCTTCAGATTCCTCAGCTGTGTTCCCTCCTGTTGCTGATGTTGTGCCTCTCTACATGGCATCCAGTAAAACTGAGGTTTTATTTCTGTCCTAGTGCATGGACTCGTCCCGTGTGCACATCAGCTCTGCCTCTTTGGTAAAGATACACATTAATTACCTTCACGCTAATTGCTGCAAAGGGAAAACCCTAAGGAGGGAGAGCAGCCTGTAGCTTTCCTGCAGAGTAAAGAATAATGAACCAAGGCAAAGGTCACAGGGGAAGTTGTGGACTTGCCTTCATCTAAAAAGTGGAATTTTGTCTCATGGTTATTTTCTTCCACCACTTTTCCTGCCCAGTGATGGAGAGGTCTGGGCATTGTGTGATAGGTTCATTGCATGTGTGACTCTAAGGAAGTGATTAGTACCAATGGATGCATCTTTTCTGATTGCTCCCTAGGGAATTATTCCACACCTCAAAATTAATGGGAGATTATGGAGCAGTTGTGGAGTCTTTGCTGCTTGTGCTGGTCTGAACCAGAGGCAGGAGTCAGTGTGGAATGGCTCCATGTTTATTTCATTCCTGATTTTCTAAGAAAGTCTGTCTTGCACAATTTTTTACTTTCGCCTTACAAAAATATTCCACAGAGCAGAAATACATGTGACAAGGGGAGTACACTTGAGTTCTCTGGGAATTGTGTGGAATAGCTTTGTGTTTGGACCCATGGAAATCTATCCTTGGGCGTGTTCTTGGTGCCTTGGAGCCTGTGCTGTGTGACAGTGGCGCTTCCCTTCCTCTGGCACGGTGTGAGAAGCCCAAGGCACCGCTCGCTGTGCGGAGTTTGTTTATCTGCAGCCTGAAAGCAGCAGCTGTGGCGGCCCCACAGCTCGGTGGGCACAGCCCATGGGGAGCAGCAGCTTGTCCCACAGCTGGGCTCTCCCCTGTTTTGTGCCTGGCTGTGCCTCGCACTGTCACAGCCAGCCCTGAGGTTCCCATACAGCGTGCAGGAAAGGAAAGGAGGGAAAGTTCCCTTCCTCCTTTTGGGAAGAGGCAGCAGCGTGTACCTGCCTTGCACCTGGAACCGGTGCTTGAGGGCTGTGGGAGATGTGGCTGGTGGGAGGGAGAATTGTTATAGCAAGGTGTGGGTGGGGGAACGTGGAAGTATTCTAGCAAGAGGATGTTTTGGGGTATGTTACAGCAGGAAGGGTGAGAACCGGGGGTGTAGAATGTGGGTGGCTGCAGCCTGGTGTTGATGAGCAGGGTTCTGTGGGGGCCTGGGTACCTGCTGAGGTTGGTACCGTGGGTTTACATCCCTCTAAAACACAAAATTCTGTCTCACCATGGCTTGCCCTGGCTGCGAGGGATACACAAGTTGTACAGGAAACTTATTTGTCGAGTGTAGATTGATTAACTTGAACCTCAGGCTACCAGACCTAAAAGTCTGAACCCTACCCACAGTATGGGATTTCTAACAATAACCTGTCTGCCCACCAGAATGAGAATCTGAGATGATGCTGAGACTTGAAAAAGGGACAATTATATTGGAGAATTCCCTTTTTTTTTTTAAGACTGCTGCAGTGTATCTCAAATACACTGTGTATTTGAGATACACAAAGAGTGTATCTCAAATAACTTCAGTAGTGTAAACGCTGCCGAAAAGGAGTGATGCTGCATTCAGCTATTCACAAATGGTAAACAACTCAGAGAAAAGGGAATTGTAATGACTTACACACATGAGGTCAAGATAGTGCAAACAAGGTTAGAGCTGGAGAACTCTGTTCAGTTTCCCAAGGCAAAGGGGAAGAGGAAAGTCAGGTGATGCAAAAGTACCCATCTCTGCAGAGCTTGCCTCATGTAAGAACTGTCGCACTGCATCAGATCTGAGCTCCAACAAGTAGAGCATTCTGAATTTAGCAATAGGAAGGGGAGAGACTTGGTAAATGATGTATTAGAGATGGTGAAGGTCCAGAGTTATTCTTCCTTTGGTATATTCACTCCAGGTTCTGTTGGAAAAGTCCTGCATCCTCTAAATCAGGGAGTTTGGAAAGACAAGGTATTGAGCTTCAACTGACATTGTGGTGCTCATGGCTTAGACAGGTACTCCATATTCTCTGGGATGTGGTGCCAGATAGAAATCCTCAGCAGAAGGAAGCAGCTCAGCCATTGCTGTGTCTCTGCTGGTCAGTAGAGTTGTGGTAGTTTGCTGATTTAGGCCGAGGTAGCAGATACACCAGAAACTTGCTGTTTTTATTGTCGATGAGCAGAAAACAAGGCCATCTTGTTTTGCTTTATTCAAACTTGTAAACCTTGCCTCCTCCCCCTTTGCTCCCCTCCCTGCTAAGGCCTGGGGTGGTTTGTGGTCTCTCTATCCGGTCGCTGGGTGATGCAGCCTGTGTGCTGAGGAAGCAGGACAGATAAAACATAGCTCATATTTCTGGGAATCCTGACCTCACTGCTGACAGGGAAGTGGTGTGTTCCCAGGACCTGGCAGATAAGATGCTGGGCTCCTTGTGTTGAAGCCCAGGGCTGGCTCATGCGGGGCTGCCAGCAGGACTCCGTGGTTTGGGAATCAGCAGCACTTTGCTCAGCTTCATTCAAAGTCTCTACACCCACAGCTGCGAAGCCTTATTTTAAGTTGTGAATGGGGAAATTTTGTGCTGGTTTCATGGGCTGAGGGTAAGTGACACAGACTTGCTCCAGGCAAGTGCAGAGCTGAGTTTGGAGCCATGGCTGTGGAGCACCTTCCAGGCTATACCACTGGAATATTCCTCTGCTGACCTGCTGGAAAAATTCTGGTGAATGAGAGGGAATTGAGGTGAGTTGGTTTCTCTGCTGAGGTGGTTGGAGAGAATTAGTTAGAGCCACTTCCCTGTCTCTTGCTGGGAGCCAATGCCAACAGTTCCACAGTCTCCCGGCGAGTGGGGACACCACACTCTGCCATTTGTCATCTGTGCAGGAAACTGGAGGCTTTATTGCTGTAGTATTTGGCTTGTGGGCAAATGGATGGAGACTTTGTTACATGTCTTTGAGAAAGGAAATGCCTGACAGGCTTCTAGTGAATGCTTTTTTTTTCATCCTGTGTTTGAAAACAGCAGTTTGTACCTGATAGCGTTCAGATTCTTGTTCTCATCTTTGCATTCCTTGGATGTACTGAAAATAAATTGCAGCATCCTGCCGAGGGATAGGCTGCAGATGGAGTTAAGAAACTTATTCTCATTTCCTCAGCCTTCAACTTGATTTTTCTATACTTGTAGAGGGGGATGTACAGCAGACTATTATTTGTTTGTGTGTATAAAAATGCATGCATACTTGGAACTAGCGACAACTCTTTCTCCCTCTTGCAGACTGGAACTGAGCTCTGGAAAAACAAAGTGGAGCTTGGAGCATGTGGCCTGAGGATTGCCTTACACAGCCAGGGGTAGGAACTTACTGTTTCTCTTGGCTGCCTGGTCATAGATGAGCTATTGGGACAAGTGTCTTTGTTCTCCAGAGAATATAATTCTCTTATTTCTTTGTCAAATGCAGATGTAGATGTTAATCCTGGCCTAGAAGGGATTAAGAGAGGGTTGCGTTGAAATAGAAGCAAATGCTATAGTTCCATGTGGCTCAAAGGCACTGGAGTGGAAGTTTTACTAAGGTCCATGTTTTCCTGAGCTATAAGGCTGTGCTGATCTTCCTTTCTTTGGGTTCTTTTGCACATTGATTTTCTGCAGAGCCCAGCACAGAACTGAGCAAACAATATGTAGTCAACAGCAACAGACTGTTTTCCCTTTTCTTGCAGGTGGTAGCTAAGCAGTGAGCAGGATGCCCCCAGGCATTTACTGCCCTACGGAATTCTGGTCCAAGGGGGAAAACCAAAACATCCAGGTGGACTTTTTGCTGCCCACAGGCATATACTTAAACCTCTCTGTGCCCTGCAATGCCAGCCTGGGCACCATCAAGCAGGTAACAGCCTTGTACCAGCTGTTAGGGGACAGGTGTGGGTTACAGCCAGAGCCATCTGCTCCAGAGTTTTGTCTCCAATAGCAGGCACTTAGGATGAGAGTAAAAAAAGGGATATGAAGTCACGTGAGAGTGCTATCCACAGGGAGAGAAGGATCTTTGGGAACTGGATAGTGTTGACAAGACTTGGGAAGCTCTTGGCTCCTGTTACAGATTTCATGTTACTGGGGCAAGTTACTTAACCCAGTTTTGCTTCCAGTGTGAGTAATTGCTCCGTTTCACAGGGCCAGAGTCAGCAGGTGCTTACTGTGAGATATTCAGGTGGGGGTTATTTAAATGCTCAGGTGGAGGAATTTCCATTGCCTGAAACAAAAGGCAAGCATGAAGAAAGGAAGTCAGTTTTTATTTTCAGGTGGCACCTGCAAATAAACCTATCCAGCAGTTCAGTGCGAGCTGGAGCCACCAGACTTGGCTGGGGAGCAGCCTGGGATTGCAGGTCCAGGAGTGCTGTGAGGAGCCTGGGCTGTGCTCTGCCTTTGCTGGGTGCTGAGGGAGAGGTGGAGGGTGACAGCAGCGATGTGAGGGCTGGGACAGGCCCTGTGGCAGTGCAGGAGGGTGACAGCAGCGATGTGAGGGCTGGGACAGGCCCCGTGGCAGTGCAGGAGGGTGACAGCAGCGATGTGAGGGCTGGGACAGGCCCTGTGGCAGTGCAGGAGGGTGACAGCAGCGATGTGAGGGCTGGGACAGGCCCCGTGGCAGTGCAGGAGGGTGACAGCAGCGATGTGAGGGCTGGGACAGNCCCCGTGGGAGTGCAGGAGGATGACAGCAGCGGTGTGAGGGCTGGGACAGGCCCCATGGCGGTGCAGGAGGATGACAGCGGCGATGTGAGGGCTGGGACAGGCCCCGTGGCGGTGCAGGAGGGTGACAGCAGCGATGTGAGGGCTGGGACAGGCCCCGTGGCAGTGCAGGAGGGTGACAGCAGCGATGTGAGGGCTGGGACAGGCCCCATGGCGGTGCAGGAGGGTGACAGCAGCGATGTGAGGGCTGGGACGGGCCGGGGGCAGCTGGAGCCGTGGCGGTGCGGGAGGGTCACGCCGTGTGCTGCCTGGCAGGTGCTGTGGAAGCACGCGCAGTATGAGCCGCTGTTCCACATGCTCAGCGACCCCGAGGCCTACGTGTTCACCTGCATCAACCAGACGGCCGAGCAGCAGGAGCTGGAGGATGAGCAGCGCCGCCTCTGCGACATCCAGCCCTTCCTGCCCGTCCTGCGCCTCGTGGCGCGCGAGGGAGACAGGGTCAAGAAGGTCATCAACTCCCAGATCAGCCTGCTCATTGGAAAAGGTCAGTTCGCCATCACCAGTCACGGCAGGCGTGGTGGCTGTGGGTGGAACATGCTCCTGTCCCAGACAACCTGGCTAACGGTGGGACGGTGCTGGAGCCCTGCTCGTGCACTGGGACATCAGCAGGTTTGGTCTCCAGGGGATGCAGAGAGGGAGCACTGTGTGTGCAGACCCAGGGAAGGTGATGCTTCCTGCTGGCAGAGCCCTGGGGTGTTGAGTCAGTGCAATTGTACATCACCAGTAAGGGGTTGCTGGTAGCTGGCTGACTCTGCTTTTGGCCACATGTTAAACACGTGTTCAGGGAGACTTTCACAGACACTTGAGGGAAAGGCTCATTTCCCCCACTGGCTGCAGACGCTTATTTGGCCTTCCTCTCTCACTCTCCACTCAGGTTTGCATGAGTTTGACTCTGTGCAGGATCCAGAGGTGAGCGATTTCCGCACCAAAATGTGCCAGTTCTGTGAGGAGAAAGCAGCAAAGCGGCAGCAGCTCAGCTGGGCAGCGTGGATGGAATACAACTTCCCCCTGCAGCTGGAGCCCATGGCCAAGGGCCTCGGGACGGGCTCTCTGCAAATCCCCACCAAGAACATTTTTGTCAACGTCAGGTTCCAGTCTGGCGGGGTAAAGCACAAGCTTTTCTGTCACACTGTTTGATGGTTTGTGCTTTTCCTTTGGAAACCTCTGTGTGTTTGCAGACAGAATAATGTGTGCGTGGACAGTGTTTCCATGTGTTCAGTGTTCATCTCCATTCTCCAGATTCCTTTGTCTGTGGAGATGATTGGGAGGGAGACTGAGCCTCCAACCGAGGGAGCTGTTCTCCCTCTTGAGCATGCACTGGGTGTATTGGTTAGCTGGAAGCTGAGGTTGCTGCATGTACATGGGGTGGAAAGCTTTTTGGATTTGGGTAGGAAAGGAGCACAGAATCCAGTTCTTAACTTTTCTTTGGAAGCTCGAGAGCCTGCTCAGCTCACGCTCAGCAAACACTGCTTGCAGGTACTGGTCTGTGCTGCCCCTGGGCCCTGTTCTTGCCTCCTACCCTCGGTTCATGTTTTGCATGTTGTGCCTGGGCATGGAGCAGGGCCACCCTGACGGGAGAAGGGCCTTACAGAGCAGTGTTTGAGCATGGGGGCCCTTACAGCCTCTGCCTGCTGGTGGAATGACAGTGGGAAGGTTTTTAATGACTCGCAACCACGTGAACCGGTGATTCTGCTTAAACTGAAGTTCCTGATTTCCAGCCTCGTGCTTGCACTGCTGAAACTTGCTCCTGCCCAGTTTGGCAAACATCCCTACTTGTCACTGGCTAAAGTGTGTGTGATTGTACCTTCCTATCCTGCTCCTCACTGCCAGCAGCAGGACTGTTGTTCCCTGTCTGTGCCATTTCAGCCCTGTGCTGGTGTCTGACAGTTTGCTGTGTTGTTGGGATTGCAGGAGAGCTTCACGTTCCAGATCTCCCCCTGGGAGTTCCCCATCACCTTAATGAGCTATGCTATTAAGAAACAGGCTACTGTGTTCCGCCATGAGACTGTGCAGAAGCCAGAGGACTACACCCTGCAGGTGAACGGGAAATGTGAATATCTCTACGGGAACTACCCCCTGTACCAGTTCCAGGTGAGCCTCGTGTCTCTCTTTATCAGTGACTCTGTTCCCACATGGCCTTCTCTTGCTGGGGGCGGGGGTTGGGACATGTTGTCAAGGAGACAGTGCTGTTTGCAGGAGTGCAGCGCACCAGTGACAAGACCTGGATGCTGCTTAGGGCAAAGGGTACTTCTAGCAACCTAGAAAATCCTTATTTTTGGGGGCCAGTGATCTAAGCCTGTCCCTGAGTGCTGAGTGCTGTGTAAATGCATTTAGAGGCTGTGGTTCTGGAAATATCTGCTTGCTTGTATGGTGGGCTGAGGGCTCTCCTCTTGAAAGTTGGGCAAGTAATGCTGAGTCATGTGCTCCTCTGGCAGGGCAAACTGCTGCTGGGAGTGCTGAATCCTCCTCAGTGTTTTCCCTTAATGCAGCCATTTGAGTCCATTGATGAAATGCCAGCTATAAAAGGCACTTCATATTCTCAGTTCTGGCAGCACAAGCCCAGCGAATTGCAGGTTTATAAAGCAAGAGGAGATAACTGAGAACTGGAATTCGATTGCTGCTGTGTCCTTCCCTGGCTCCCTGCACGGGTTCCTGCCTGGGCTGGTGCTGGTTGGCGCGGTGGCTCTGGCCGGGCCCGGGTGGCTCTGGCCGGGTGGCCCCGGCTGACCCTGTCCCCTCTCAGCACATCCGCAGCTGCCTGCAGCGGGGCCTGACCCCCCACCTGACCATGGTGCACTCCTCTGCCATCATTGCCATGAGGGACGAGCAGACCAACTGCATCGCCAGCCCCCCAAAGGCGGCCTCCAAGCCCCCCCCGCTCCCCAAGAAAAAGGTAAAAGGGGACAGTGACCCCTGGGGTCACCCTGGGCTCGTCTGTTGGTGGACATGCTGCTGATGTTGGCTGGGAGCAGCAGTGGGTTCTCCCTGCCCTTTTCAGGACAGGTTCATCGCTGGGGTCTAAGATGGGAATTTCCAGCCAGCCTTCCAGCCCCTCCACAGCTTCCCTGGTTGTCCCAGGCTTCTTTGCTCTTTTCTCTGGGAGCAAAAAGCATGGAATGGGAGATGAGTTCTGGTGCTGACTTGAGAGGCCTTTGTTGCATCTGTTTCTGATCAGAACCCTTTTCTCTTTCCAGCCGAACTATGGCTCTCTCTGGTCCTTAGAGCAGCCTTTCTACGTCGAGCTGGTGCAAGGCAGCAAGGTCAATGCAGATGAGAGAATGAAGGTGGGTACTGGCTCACTCTGGCGGTTTGTACTTTGGCTTTCCCAGTCACATCCCTCTCATTGGTGTGGGGAGGACAGTGGTGGCTGGCAGCATGATCTCACCTGCTCCTGTGGGGCTTCATTCAGTCTTTGGGCAGTTTCTGAACTGCAGCACAACAGGAATGAGGAGGGAAGTGGCCGGGCAGCAGCCCAGCGTTAGAAAAGCTGCTGCACAGCAGAGCTGCTGCCCTGAGGTAATGGCATTGTGCAGTGCTGGGCAGGGAAGCTGCAACAGCAGAGCAGGGGAAACCCAGCTCTGAGGAGAGAGTGATGGGAGAGGTGGTGACTGGCAAAGGGAAGGCAGAAAGCAGGAGGCAGCAGAGCCCTGGGATGTGCAGGGTGTTTGCCGTGAAGGGGGAGCAGGAAAATGAGGAGAAGGGGAACAGCTGCCCTTTGGGAAAGGAAGGAAACTGGGCAAGAATGTGTCACATTACTCAATATGCAAGTCTGCATGAAGTGAGAAGATAACAGTGCCCTTACTGAAGCTGAGTAAAGAGAGAGGCTAAGGAATTGGATCTCAGTGGATCAGGAAAGAGATGGGAGTAGGACACCCTGCTCAGGGGAGTGGCTGCCCTGTCCTGTTCCTCTTCCAGTGATGTGTCTTCAGCAAACAAGGCAAGGCCCTGTGGATTCATGGAGTCCTCTTATTTTTCCTGCCCTCAGCTGGTGGTGCAGGCAGGTCTGTTCCATGGCAATGAGATGCTGTGCAAGACAGTGTCGAGCTCAGAGGTGAACGTGTGCTCAGAGCCGGTGTGGAAGCAGCGGCTGGACTTCGACATCAGCATCTGTGACCTGCCCCGCATGGCCCGGCTCTGCTTCGCCCTCTACGCCGTCATCGAGAAGGCCAAGAAGGCTCGTTCCACCAAGAAGAAGTCCAAGAAAGCTGTAAGTGAAGCCAGCCTGGGGCTGTGCCAGGCTGGCTGGGGCTGCAGAGCACAGGACACGATTCTGAACCAAATGCCCTTTGCTTTCAGAAAACTTTGTGTTAACAAAAGCTTACAGAGTAATGGCCAATAACTTCTTCAAAAGGAAAAGGAAGCTGAGAAGTGGCTGCGTGTAAGAAAGGCTGTTTATATGTAATTTCTTCTCTAGAAAGACCATTAAGAAACATACCCAGCATCTGACTGGACCTAGAGAGGAATCACTTGTGTTGGTGTCCCTGTTTCGCTGTTCCGCAACTTCCTTGTTTTGTAGTTGAGGTTAAACCACCATCTGTGTTGCATTTTCGTTCTAACAAGGTCTTTCCTGCAAATCCCCAGTGCAGCAAATTACCAGCTAGGGAGGGGGAATAAATTCAGGAATGTAAACACTGGTTATGGCAAAGCTTTAGGTAACGTGAAATGAAAGTGCAGATTCTTCAGGGTTACTGTTTGGGTGTTGCAAACTGAGCATGGAAAGTGTTAAATCACTTTGGAAGCTCTTGATCTGAGCATCTTAATCAGAGGTAGTGATATTTCTCACTTTCCTCAGCTCTATTCCAGAACTTCTAGCCCATTAACAATTTAGCAACTCAAAGCAGACCCAAGCACAGCCTGTAACTGAATTGCTGGTTTCCCAGAGCTGTAACATAAGCCTCAAGCTCTTTGCATGTGAGAGTTTTCTTTGTGAGCAGCAAATGCATTTGCTCCTCTGCAAATTATTGTTTCTGTGACTACGAAGACACTGTTCTTGTGCCTTAAGGAGAGGGTTACTCATGCCATCTGTGCTAGAGTGCAGAGGAATGAGGCACTGGTGAGTGTGATATAGAAGATTTCAGTTCTGCTCACTCCTCTTCACTGTTGGGAGGTTCACTGAGCGTTGTTGTGCTGACATCAGTGGAGTTCTCAGGGTTACTGTGCAGTCATGTCTGGGAGCAACAGCCAGCTCATGAATCCTGCTTGTGGGGACCAATTTCTGGGTTGAAGACTTCAGACTGGAAACATTTTGAGGCCAGGGCCAGGATTAACAGTTTTATTGTTGGGTTTCTTTTTTATTTAAGAATAGCAGAACCTCAGCTCCTGCTGGAGGCTTTTGTTGGACAGAAGATCTGATTCATCCACAGGCTGGATGTTTGTGGTCACACTGGAATAATTTCCAGTTTTGAAGCAGTCAGAAGGAAATCTTGCTGTTCTGATTGACAAAACACAACCAGTGTGTTTAGCTGAGTTGTTAAGAGGATCTTATTCATGTGTGTTCTGGTGCTGGGGAAAGGTGGACGCATTCTGATGAGCTTTCAGTATAAAATCACAACATTCACTAGAGCTGAGCACTGCAAAATAGAATTTTCCCCATGGTGAGCTACAGCTCTGAGTGAAGTGCCCAGAAATCATTTCAAATGGTTGGTAGGGCAGGTTACAGTCAGAGTGCACTCTGACTTTTTGTTTGTTTTGATTGTTAATTTTTTTCCTTACGTGTTGTTTATATGCAGACTGTCCAGAGCAGATAGATGGGACTAAATCATTTACTACCACAAAACCAGGCGTGTTTGCAGGCTGACTGGATGAGTCAGAGGGTTAATGTCACCCAGAGGGTTGGCTTTCAGTGTTTCTCTAAATCAAGCAGGAGATGTCTGTCTTTAGAATGCTGGATCCTTGTTTTGCTGGACCTTATCCACCAGGAATCTCGCCTTGTGCTTTGGCAGGCTCTGAGCTGTGGTTAGATGTCATTTACTCTGTTAGAAAAGGTTATTGCTGGCGGTGGTGTTTTGTTTGGCTTTTCCCCGCGATCTGGAAGCTGATGTGTCAAATGGGATTTTACTGAAGATACTTGGAGTAATCAAATCAACTCCAAGGTTAGTGAGAGGCTGCTTGGAAGTGACTCATTTTGTCACGTTAGAGGGAAATGGGGTCTCTGTTACCTCCACCAAGTGCTTGGGTGTCCTGTGGGGTGAGGCTGCTGCCTTGTCTAGAATGCCCCAGTGGAACCAGATGTCTCACTGTGGTTCCTTCAAACGTGACTGTTTGTGGCTGCGTCGATGCAGAATTTCTGCCACGTAACCCCTTTTCCAGTCGGTTTCTGTGCTCGAGCCTCGGTGTGATCTGAGCTCTGAGTGCTCTTGTATGAGGTAAAGTGTTCCATTTGGGGAACCTGACTGCAGGAAAGCTTAGCTCACTCGTGGAATGTGTGTCTGCTCTGGGGCTGGGAGCTGGGTGAGGGCAGGGGACGAGTTCTTTGTCTTGGCCACGTCCCAGTCACTTTCCTTGCTGGAGTCTCCCTCCTCTAAAACGAGACTGGGTTGGATTTGTGGGGTGTGTTTTGGGGGCGTGGCGGGGGATTGGCAGCATAAAGTTTGATTTCTATAGATAGTGTTTATTATTGTACAAAGGAGCCAAGCCTTTTTTTCCTGTTATGAGCTATTTCAAGTATCCTTTGTCTCGTTTTCTAAAATCATGCCTACTCTGTGTTCCCTGTTTTAAAATTAAAGTTCTTCTCCTTCCCCTCAAGCTGCGAAATATATGAAGTATGTCACAGCTTCCTAAAATATTGAGTGTAGAGTAGTAAGGCCTTATTGGAAACTTAGAGATTCTTCAGCTATGCCAAATATCAGGTGGTGAAGTTTTAGACACGTTTGTGGGGAGCGTTTGGTGCCGTTTAGCACTACACAAAAGACCCCAGGTTTTGGCAAATGCTCGATGCCACTTGTACTCTTAATTTAGAGAACTCAGCAGGTCAGCAGCCAGGACGTCCCTTTGCATGGGGATCTCTCAGTTTCTTGTTAGTCCTGCTGTTCCCCTGCTCCAGCTGGGCAGGTGCAGCCCCCCACGAGCGCTGTCTTCCCGCAGGACTGTCCCATCGCCTGGGTCAACGTGATGCTCTTCGACTACAAGGACCAGCTGAAAACGGGGGAGTGCTGCCTGCACATGTGGTCCTCCTTCCCAGGTATGGCAGGAGAGGGAGCTGCTGTCCTTTGGCATCCTTAGTCTGCACCAGGAAGTGGAGTGGTCACTGCTCTGGCCTGTGGTGGCAGCTGGAGCCCTGCCAAGACGGGGCTTTGCTGAGCTTGGCTTTGTACGTGTGACCTGAGAGGTGGCTGCTCACCTGAGGATGTCACGTGCCCATCACTGGGGAGAGCTCAGGAAGATGAAGTGCTTGTGGCCAGGCAGGGCCCAGGGACAGTCTCTGTTTTGCTTTCTGCACCAAAGCTTCACGAGATTTGGGTTCATGGGTTTTATGTACTTTGTTTTTCAGATGAGAAAGGGGAACTTCTGAACCCCATGGGCACAGTGCAGTGCAACCCCAACACTGAGAGTGCAGCAGCCTTGGTCATCTGCTTCCCCAGCGTGGCAGCGCATCCTGTGTATTACCCGTCCTTTGAGCAGGTGGGGCACAGGGACACTTTTCTGAGAGGCACAGGAATTCCCTCACTGTCCCTTCCAGTGGGGAAGCTCTGGGGCAGTCCACAGGGACTGGGTGCAAGCAAACTTGGTGAATAGATATTGTTAACTGAAAATTTCACTTTTTCCTCTTAACTAATGGACCTATGAGTGAATACTTTTCCAAGCTGTGAATTACTGAGGTAAAGCTGCTCTCATAGGTGAGCATTTGTTTAAAAAATGGGTTTAACTGAGCTGCCTTCAAACTGCATTAGGCTCTGTAGGAAGGAAGAGGAATAAAGGGGAAATGAGTGAAAGTAGGCAGCTCCCTGCCTTTCAGCAGAGTGATAACATGTTGTGTGGGGTGGGGATTTTCCATCTGTCACTGCAACTGGCCAGACAAGTGGAAGAAGAAATGTGCCTGCTACAGGGGAGAAAGGAGATCTGCTCAGCCAGAGACAGGTCTGTGCTGCCCACGAGGCAGGGGCTGGCTCAGAGGCTGGAACAGGCTGTGCCAGGGAGGAAGGGGAGCCTGGGCAGAGGTGACAAGTGACTGATCTCTAATGCAGCATAAATTCCTGAAGTGATGGTGAGCTGCAGTTACAGAGGAACTGAGGAGCCTTTCTCAGACTCTTTATTTGTGTCCCAGCTGCTGGAGTTGGGGAGGAATGGAGAACAACCCCGAGCTGCACCAGAAGATTCTGAGGAGGTGAGTCTTCTGGCATCAGTTTTCAGCTGCCTGCAAGCCTGGTTTCATGGACCACATTGTTTCTACCTTACACCCCACCCCCAGCATTTTTCACCAAACTGGGTCCTGCCCCAGTCCTGCAGGGTCTCTCTGAGCTGAGCAAGTGCTGTGGTTGAGACTGAGCCCTGTGTGTGCTCTTTCCTGTGCTTGCCGTGAGCAGAAGCTGCAGCTGAAGGAGATCCTGGAGCGGAGGAGCCACACGGAGCTGTATGAGCACGAGAAGGACCTGGTGTGGAAGATGAGATACGACATCCGTGACCAGTACCCACAGGCTCTGGCCAAGCTGCTCATCATCACCAAATGGAACAAGCATGAGGATGTTGCCCAGGTGAGGATGTTGGGGCTGGCAGCCAGGGCTCCCTTTTTGATCCATCTTTCAGTGTCTACATCACTGTGCTGTGTTTGGGAGCCCAGCTGAGCAGGGGATGTTTCACAGTTTTCTCAGGGAAGTTCCCGGCTGGTACCAGCTGAGGTCTGGTTCTTCTGGGCTCTGTTTGGCTCTGTGGGCTGTCCCAGATTCATTACTGGCCAGCAAGGTCTTGTTTATCCCCTCAAGAAACTGGAGGCAAAAAAAAAATCTGTTTAATTCATGGGAAAAAAGAGATCTGGATTGAATATTCTTAAATAATAATGAGAGATCAGCACAAGCCACCTCAAGGGATCAGTTTTTGACCTGGTATCTGCAAACTTGCTGTGAGGCATCTATAAATAGTCACCCCCCATAAGGAGCTGCTCTTTCATCAGTAGAACTTCAGATTCATATCCATTGTCATAAAAACCTTGTTCCTTCTTTCTGCTATTTTCTGTTTGGTCATTACAGATGATTTCCCTGCTTCAGACCTGGCCAGAGCTGCCTGTCCTGAATGCCTTGGAGCTGCTGGATTTCAGCTTTCCTGACCGTTATGTTGGTTCCTTTGCTATCAACTCTCTGAAGAAGCTGACGTAAGCGTTGTCCCCAGGGGAGAGGCAGAGCTCTTTCTATTTCTGCTCAGGGCTGCTGAGGGGCTGTGAACGAGTGACAGCCTTGTCTTTAGGCTGTTGCAAGCGCACTTGTGGCAGTGAAGATAAGGTTGTCTTTCATGTTTCCTTTCTGTCCACAGGGATGATGATGTGTTCCAATACCTGCTGCAGCTTGTTCAGGTGCTCAAGTATGAATCCTACTTAGACTGTGAATTAACCAAGTTCCTGCTGGAAAGGGCGTTATCCAACCGCAAGATCGGCCACTTCCTCTTCTGGCACCTGAGGTGAAGTGCAAATGTTTTAGGCTTTTTCTCAGTAATCAGGTGAAACCAGCATTTACTGGGTCCTTCATTGCTCTGTGAAGTGGGAACTGCTGCTTTTTACCTTGGGTGACTCAATAAGAATTAGTCCAGGATGACACAATATAGGTTTTTTGTTCATTTATTTTTGTCTTTTGTCATTGTAGTGGTGGTGTTTGGGTTAGGTTCTGTTTTCAGAATTTATATATATTTGTGAATATATACACACCTGCCTGTGAGCTGGAATTTGCTTTGGGCTTCCATGGCCCCCTGGCAGCTCTGAGCCATAAGCTCTGAACTGTTCTTGCTCCCCAAGTGATGTTCTCAAAGGAGGGGTTGGTGATTGAGTCACCCAGCAGAAAGATGTCTCATCACCTCCAGCAATGGTTTTCCTCCATCACCTTCTGGGCTGGGGGCATTTTTTGTCCTTCCTCGTTACACAGAATCTAAACAGCAGCCAAATATTCTGGTGTGTCCCCCCCTCCTGGTGCTGGTGTGAATGGGAGAATGAGTCACTCCCTGCAGTGAGTCAGCTCTGCTTTAACCTCGTGCCTTCCCTGCCTCCCTCCCCAGGTCAGAAATGCACGTTCCTGCCGTTTCCCTGAGGTTTGGCCTGATCCTGGAAGCTTACTGCAGGGGCAGCACCCACCACATGAAGGTGCTGATGAAGCAGGTACGAAGTGCTTTGGGCCTTCCCTCTTGCTTGGGGCTGGTTCTCAGCTGTTGGCTTTCCCAACTCAAGGTTATCAGCAATACAAGAAAAGCCTTGTAAGGGCTGTGTTGGTTTTGGCGTGTCCTGGAGATCCCCAGCACGTGTGGCTTTGCTCATCCCTTACTCACCCACAGAGGCTGCAGTCTGTGTCTAGAATGGTTTGAAATGTTCAGAGCGCTGCTGTTATTAGATCAGTTGGGTGAGGTGCTGTTCAGGGGGAGCTGATCACAGCTGGCTGATTCAGAGCACTGGGCTCCCTCTCAGTTGCTGTGTGCAGGTACTCCTGGCATTTTGCCACTCTGAAACCTCTCTTGCCTGTCAAGGGTCACTGTACCAAGTTCAGAAGTGAGGGACTCATCTCTAGATGAAGTATCCAAGCTGTGCCCACGAGCCAGTGCTGCTTCTTTTCAAGACTGAGCAGCACTTTTGCACCACCACAACTCCCCAAAAGCACCGAAGGGCAGGCTGGGCTCTAGGTCTCATCCTCACTTTTCTAGCCAGCGCACCTCACTTGTTCCTTTGGTGCATGATAATGTGCTTTATTCGTGCTGCAGTCGTTACCTTGCAATGCATTTGTGCCCAGCAGTGTCCACGATTAATTATGGATCTTCCTCAAGCAGATATAACTAAATTTGTTTTGTTGCAGTGTGTGAAATTGCTACAAATTGAGAGAAAGTAAGAGATGGAACCAAGGTTTACATTTCACAGGAGATTTTAATGTTTTTTAAACTTTCTCCAGCACTTTCCTATTTGTTAACCCTGTTTCATCCCTCCCTTTTTTCAGGGAGAAGCACTCAACAAAATGAAAGCTCTGAATGACTTTGTGAAAGTGAGTTCTCAGAAGGCCACCAAGCCTCAAACCAAGGAGATGATGCACATGTGCATGAAGCAGGAAACCTACAGGGAAGCCCTTTCCCACCTCCAGTCCCCCCTGAACCCCAACATTATCCTCGCTGAAGTTTGGTAAGGGAGAGATCTGCACCTCTGAATTTGTGCCAAAGGCTTTGTTTCACACTGGAGCCAGGCTTTGGGTCATCCCAAGGCTCTTTCCTCATGGAAGTCCCAAGTCCATCAGTGGCTGTAGTTGCTGTAGGACTGGCAGCTTGGATGGCTGATACTTTAATAGATGGAAACTGATGGTAATATTTTTGTTTCCTCTAGTGTGGATCAGTGCACCTTCATGGACTCCAAAATGAAACCTTTGTGGATTGTGTTTAATAATGAAGAGACAGGTGGAGGTGGAGTGGGTATCATTTTTAAAAATGGAGATGGTAAGTCTTTATTATGCCTGTGCAAATGTATCCTTTAGTCTCAAGTATTTACTGTGGTGAGAGGGCCTAAATATGGACCATTAAGATGTTGGGTAAATGAGGACCTTTAATGGTTCTGGGTGAGTTTTTTGGCAGTAATCTGAAGACAGAATAAACTCCCCTCTATATTTCACCTTCTTTCCTCTTTCATTAAGATTTTAGTGCAGTGGTAACTGGATACCCTTGAACAATAAAACCAAACCTGATGTGGGGTCTGAAAGAGCAGCAGGGTTGGGGTGGCTGCTGCTCATTGTTGTGCCCAGAAAGGGATTTCAGAAGTGCCACAGTGATTGCCATGGGACGAGCTTTGGCCAAGTCCAGTAGCCTAAACCTCTGCCAGTAAAATCCCGTGTGAGCTGAGGATCTGGTGTGTGGTTTTACACTGCTACTGCCCCAGCAAACACTGCTCACTGCTGGTCTTGTTTCCTGGCTCAACCAGCAAGTGCCAAACGTGGCAAAGGCTGCAGGGGCAGAGCAGGGGCACTTTTGGAGGTACTGATGACCCTTTTTCCTCTGTAATGCTGCCCAGATCTGCGCCAGGACATGCTGACGCTGCAGATGATCCAGCTGATGGACATCCTGTGGAAGCAGGAGGGCCTGGACCTGAGGTGAGCAGTGTTGTCCTCCTGCACTGATAGATCAGAGGTGGTGAGGCTGTTTTCTCTGCAAGCTCAGAGGTCTGTCTGGTGTTGTGGGAACAGCGGGGCAGGTTCTGTGGGGCTGGGTAAGGGACAAGAACTGTAGAGGGGAAAGGGACAAGACAGGGCAGGCAAGGGAAAGCTTAAAAGTCAACACCACCCACTTGTGGGCAGGATTTCAGTGGAAGGGTTTCTTTCATCTCTGCAGGATGACCCCTTATGGCTGCCTCTCCACAGGAGACAAGACAGGGCTGATTGAGGTGGTCATGCACTCGGACACCATCGCCAACATCCAGCTCAACAAGAGCAACATGGTGGCCACGGCCGCCTTCAACAAGGACGCGCTGCTGAACTGGCTCAAATCCAAGAACCCGGGGTGAGTGGGCTCAGCTTTCCCTCCCTGCTTCCCACCTTGCTCCTTTTCCCTCAGCTATGCCCAGCTCCAGGCTGTCCCTCAAGGGCCGTGGCCGCTCCCTCGTGTGGATCCGTGTGGGCCCTGAGCGGAAGCAGAGGCCTCTGGGTTACTGTGCACAGGCTTTGTGTGATCTCTGACAGCACCGAGCACAGGCTGCACCCAGCCTTGGTCCAGAGATACACAGCCAGCACAGGGCCAGCTGGAGGAAGGGCAGCAGGAGTAATGCCAGAACTGGGAAGTGAAAAAGGAAGCAGCACAGGCGCTGTGTGGCTCAGGGTGAGAGAAGGAGAGAGCAGCAATGCATCAGTTGCATCAGCAATGGAACCAGTGTTGTTCTGGCACAGCAGGGCTCCTACAGGAATCGCTCCTGGAGCCCTGTGTGTCCTTTGGATCCATGGAGATCTAGAAATGAGTTAATTTAGCTGAGACTAAGTCAATTCCATTGAGACTGTGGCCACAGCCTTATTCAGATCCCTTCAGTTACAGACAGTTATTGCAGCTCGTTTTCCCAAAGCAGAGGTGGGAGTCCTGCCTCCAGAGAGCACTACAGGAATCCAAATGAGCTTTCCTCCCCTCTCCTGCAGCTGAAAACAGCCTTCCCCATGGGGCAGTGCTGGAGTCCAAAGTAAAATCATCTCTCTTTCTTACCCACTCTAGAGATGCCTTGGACCAAGCCATTGAGGAGTTCACCCTGTCCTGTGCCGGGTACTGCGTGGCCACCTACGTGCTGGGCATTGGGGACCGGCACAGCGACAACATCATGGTCCGGGAGACAGGGCAGGTACACTGAGATTATCTGAGCAAGGGACTCTTGCCTCTTCCCAAAGCAGGGCTATGGGCAAGGTCATTTTTCTCCTCCCAAAACCCTATGGGTCAGGATCTGCTGAATACAGTAACTGGGGAGAGAATTCAACACTGATCAGCTAAAACAGGTAATATTCTGAAAATATTTTTTATTTTCAGCTGTTCCATATTGATTTTGGTCACTTTTTGGGAAACTTCAAGACTAAATTTGGTATTAATAGAGAACGAGTTCCTTTCATCTTAACCTACGACTTTGTGCATGTCATCCAGCAAGGAAAAACTAACAACAACGAGAAGTTTGAAAGGTAAGTGCTGGGAGTTAAACTTGACTTCAGCTTTTGAAGCTCTAAATTTTTAGTACTTATTTTCACCAATATGCAGCCTATACCTATGAAAGTAAATAAATTACTAACTGGAGAGAGCAGAGTTCAGACTACATAGCTTTGCTTTACAAAATGGTTGAGTTTGCAGTCTTCATTCCTTTGCCTCACCTGCTCCCACACAGGTTCAGGGGTTACTGTGAAAGAGCCTACATGATCCTGCGGCGCCACGGGCTCCTCTTCCTGCACCTCTTTGCACTGATGAAAGCTGCTGGGCTGCCAGAGCTCAGCTGCTCCAAAGACATCCAGTACCTAAAGGTAAGAGGCAGAGCCCACGTAAGGGGTTAAAACTGAACACCTGATCTTGTGGCTGGGTGAGGAGGAGGAGTTCAGTGTGCAAGGACAGATTGTTAGGAGCAGATGAGCTCCAGGACTCACTGTTGTGAGTGATGTCCAATGTCCATGTGCAGGACATCAGAAATCCTTTCAGGTTCTTGACCACAAAGGCAGCTTGCAGGAAAGGAGACACAGCTCTTGGCTCTCATTTCCTATTTTGCCTCCTGAGTTACAACCACCCATCCCCGGCAGCTGCAGAATACTTTGTACAAGAGCAATACAGAACCTGCTCTTTCCCTGCACCAGCACAAGCAGAGGGTGCAAGTGTTTATCAGAGAAAAAACCCTGCAACTACACGTACAGGAACAATTAAAAACAATTGATGGCTACTCCATTCCTCCTTTCAGTGGAGTAATTTCTTATGAATAAACATCTCACTGGTTGAGCAGTGAATTGTTCAGTTGTGCGCTGATTTGTGCCTCTTGCCTACAGGACTCCCTGGCCCTTGGGAAAACTGATGAGGAGGCACTGAAGCACTTCAGGCTGAAGTTCAATGAAGCCCTGCGAGAGAGCTGGAAAACCAAAGTGAACTGGCTGGCACACAACGTATCCAAAGACAACAGGCAGTAGAGCAGGAGCCTGCACCTGCCCAGGAGAATGGAACACCCCTGAGTCCAGCACTGAGAGACTGAGGAATGGTGCAGTGTTCAAGGTCCCCCACCTCGTTCCCAGAGATCAGACACTGCTGCATGACTGAAAAACTGTTGGCCTGGCCTCAGCCACACCACTGTGGCTGCTGTAGATCTTTGGGGGACAGGGGAGAGACGTGAGGCAATAAAACTCCTGCGTACAGTAAAGGTAGGTAGAGGTACTGTACCCTTAAGAACTCCTTAAGCTTCAAATACATCTTTCAATGGAAGAGTTGAGGCAGTTGTAACATCCCTCCAGTGTGCTAATGTCTGTATTTCTATTTTCTTGAAAATTTAGCTGAAGAGAGATCCCCCTATGCCTGTAGCCCATCTTCTAGGTCACCACTATTACAGCTTAGAGGCATTAACTTCAGCATGTGGTCATTCTTCCTGCCCTGTGTCAGTGTCCAGCAAGGTGGGCCAGCTCAAAGGACACTGAAGCTGACTTGGACAAAGGGTTTTACTCTGCCTTGAGACAGGATAAGAACATCCAAGCTGTCATATTGCTTTCTGTCTGCTCCAGAGGCCAAAGTGTTCTGAAACTGAGCTGGAACTCAGCTATTGCTGTCTAGAACTGATGGCACAAGAGCAGCTTTGAAGTGGCCACTGGATCAGGTACTTACTTTGCTTTCCAAAGTTAGGCTTTAGTTGAGCCTTGAGTAATTTCTGCATTTATTTTGGTTTCAAACCTGAAAACGCTAAGATTGCATTTTCAAATTAAAGTACTTACTGCTTCTTTCCATAAAAGATGGTAAAAGCTGCGAGGTCTGTTCTGGTTTGGATTGATTCATACAAACCCTCTTGCCTCCCAAGCACCTGTTGGTAGAAGCAGCAATTCTGGCATAGAAGACACCTCATTTTAATTTAATCTAACCCTGGGAGAGCCCCTTTTCCTACACTTCCAGATGATACTGTGACTGAAGCACTCAGGCTCTGACAGCTGCTTTGGTACTAGAGGGAAATACTGCAGGATTCAGAGCTCTATGCAGGCTGATCAGTGAGAAACAGTCCTGTGCCTCTGCTCCATTTTAGAGAGTAAATATTGCTATTTCCTTGCTTATTGAACTAGTTTACAGAGCAAAAAATATGCAAAAAATGTCTTGGGCCCTGTGCAAGGTGACATGCACTGAAACCACACCCCTGATCAGGTTCTTGTGGAAGGGAAGACACTACAATTCCAGAGCTGGAAAAGCAATTCTCTTGCAGTGCCAGAGCCTGGTGTTCAGGATGCTGCAGCAGTGGGACCCTGCTCCCCTCAGTCCCTCCCAGGTCTCACAGCAGAAATGTCAGGCCCTCAGATTTTAGAGCAGTGGCTCCTGTCCTGTCCCTCACTTTGAGAAGTGCAATAACACAAAGGTGTGTCAGTATCAACTGCGAGAACTGAGCACAGTTTTACAGAGGTTACTTAGTCTGGAAACTTGACTTACCTACAAGCAGTAAAAATTCAGTGAGTGATCCTGTGGACCTTCTTCTACACCCGGGGAGAGTACCTTGGATAAATCTTTGACAGCTCTGTTGGGTCAGCAAAGAGCCTTTGACTCCAAATTCACAAAGCAGCAGCTCACCTGATGGTTTTCAGTAAGCTGAATTGTACTAAAGATTGAAACTTAAATAATTTTCAAAAATATTCCATTTCATTACAAGTGGCTTCTCATTTTTATAAATATGCTCAGAATGATAGACCTATTTCTATTTATTTAGAGATGTTTCTGTCATTATTTTTTTTTAACTCTGTACAAACTGATTGTGCTTATTCTGTTGCCTTGAAAAAAGAAATATTTTTTTAAGCCAAACTGTGGTTCTGCAAGAAGAGAATGTTTACATGTTTAGCTGTTATGTTGCTTTAGGTACATGTTTTGTAAATAAAAAAAATATTGACAAGTTGTACACAAATGGTGCAAAGTCCTTTTGTGCTTGAGTACAAGGACCACAAAACTCTCCTACTTCCCCAGTAGAGGCAAATTAACACCATTTATATAACTGGATTTTACTTTGTTCCACTCAGTAAAAAAAAAAAAGCAAACAACCTTTAGAACCAGAAATTTATTGTAGCTTATAGACTTTCCAAACTGACCTGTTACCAATATACACATCTGAAAAGTTATACCCACAGTGGCTACAAACTGCATCAGGACATTACAACCCCTCAGTATTACCATTAAGTCATGATCAGTTTTGGTCTAAAATACAGCAGCTACAGCAACAGTATATGGAAGGATAAGTCTTCTACACATTAACACAGGACAACTGTCAGACATAAGTTAAAAGTTTCCCAGTTTACTTAAAACTAGCAGTTAATTACCACATAAGTAGTCAAAACCATTTTCCCATTTTAGAAATCTAAAATTTTACATTAAAAAAACCAAAAAACAAAACAACCCCAAAAAACAGTAAGCTCTGGTGTGGGTTCTTTCCCTGCTGCCAGGTCCATCTCTATTGTAAAGGCACTCCCCAGTCCAGGTTCCCCCAGAACAAACCCCCCATCGATCCCATGAGGTGAGAACAGGGCTGCTCTGGAAATCCAGCTGTACAAACACGTGGATCAACCCTGACCTTTTCTCTCTCTGTTACTCAGGACCCTTTGTGCCCCTCTCTGGCCCTTCCCCAGTGCTCCTGGCCCTGGCCCTGGCCAGGCTCTGCACCCACACCCACGAGCAAACGCTGGCGCTTGGCTTACCGTGCTCAGGAGGGAATGCAGTCCCAGGCTCCTGTTACAGGCAAAACAAATTACTCTTTAATCCACCTCCAGAGAAATCAAGCAGAAATTCATTATTCACGACTCTGCATCAGACCAAATAAAGTTAAAGAATCCTGCCTGACAGAAAAACCAGCGCCCCCCTGCCCACCACCTTCGTACCTTCCAGCTACTGCCCTCTGCAATCCCAAATTGGAACTGGGATCAGAAACAACCCAAATCACATGAATTAACATGATTCCCCAGGTTTTCTGGTTGGATAGTTTATGCTACAGTTTTTCACCAGCAGGAAAACAATTACTAAGTGTAAACAAAGGCTTAAAACACCGACAATCTGAATTACTGTACAAGGGGCTGCAGGGGAGGAGCAGGAGTCTTCAGCAGTATCAGCTACACCCCAAACCCTCCCACTGCCAAACTAGAAAAAATGAACAACGAAAAAACCCCACATCCCTATCCATGTAGGCTGGTAGCCCAGGTGCTCAGGTACCCAGGTGTCACTTCCCAGCTTCGACCAGTCCCCTACAGCCAACCTGTCCCCAGTGTGCACAGCCCACACTGGACTCCAGGCACCCTCCCTGGAACTACCAGGAGCTGTGGCAACACCCCACAGCCACAGCACACAGATCTGCCCACCGTCCATGTAGTGTTACTTCCCCAATAACTTAAAAGCCTTTACGGCAAGCCTTAATTGGAGAAAAAAACTAAAATTAAAACCAAACTGTAGTGCACAGGGCAGCTGAACCTCTGCAGAGGCTCCTAAAGCCTTTACAACTTCTCATAAGCTTGTCTGTTCCCTCTGCAAAATAAAGGAGATGAAAGAAAAGGAAGGAATTCAAGGAGAGCGGGGCATGAGCGCACATCGCAGTCAAGGCCAAGACAGAGTTACTGAACATCTACACTAAGAACTGTGCCCGTGCTCCTGCTGCAGTAGGATGAGACTTGGAATAGTTCATGCTGCATGATTTTTCACTTTAGCATGTTTTAAACCCCAATCCCTGTTTTCACTACCACAAATGACATAATTACATAATTCCAATATATTTACAAAATATTAAAAAGTCTTGTTAATCTTCTACATATTAACCTCATTCTGCCACTTTACACATGCACTAATTTGGGGAAAAAATTAAAAGAAATCAACAGGCTGAAATGAGCAGCTTTACCCTTTGTCAACAAGCACTCTTTGCATCTTTTAGAAAAAGGAACAAAGCCAAGTTTGTTTCACTGAGCAAAAAAAGACAGTTCAGAAATTCATGTGCAGAGCTGTAGAGTCACTTAGCTGAGATGACATGAAGAAAAAAGTGCAAGGTGGTTCCTCACAGAGTGTAAAAAAAAATCCAGTCACTGAGGCATGGCTGAAGGAAGAGGTGCTAACTACAACCCTAAACATCAGGAACTAGCTGACAGAACACAAACACGGTTGTGTGGGGGCTCAATCTACTGGCCAGAATGAATTTTTTTGTTTTAAACACCATGAATCCTTGGTACCAATGGAGTGCGTTACAGTGGAGTCTTCTAGAGCGGGAACATAAAGACAAAGGGAGCAGCTAGAATCAGTAACTGAGGGTAGAGTCATCCCATTCCAGCTGCTGCTGTCTGTTAACATTCTGTTGGTCCTCCTCCTGCTCTCCCTCTTCCTCCTCACTGCTTTCAGACTCTGCACTAGTGATGTCATCTTCTTCTCCATCTTCACTTTCTTCTTCCTCCTCCTCCTCCTCCTCTTCACTGCTGTGTTGATCCTCATAAGTCTGTTCAGACAAAAATTAGCTGTCATTACCATACTGGCCAGAATTCTTGTTCTTTACTCACGGCACTATACTGAGAAGAGCTATTGCAGATTCCTTGCTGGATTTAGAAGTTCAGCAGGAATTAGCCAGAAAACCAAAAAAGACAAAGGAAGTAGCACTCAGTAAAAGAGTTCTGTGACACTGCTGTCAATCCCGCCCTCTACACAAACTGGCTCTGAAGGGTGATCCAGTACTGCAAATTCTACTGGAAAAGGATCTTACAATAGGACACAGTCACACATCTTTCTCGTTCCCAATTTTCTAAAAATTCAGATGTCAGCCACAGGAGAAGGAAACATCATAAACACAGATGTTTTGACAATGAATTCCTGCAAGTTTAGACAAAAGCAGGCTGTGTTTAAGGCATTATGATGAACACTAGTGCTGGACACTGGCCTGTAAAATCCCATTCTGCATCATGAAACACTAACCCCTGCGAGATCCCAAACAACTGCCCTTGGCATCTGGCACATTGGTTCTAAACTCCCAGTTAATGTCTCTGCCCTGTGCTCAGGGTTGGTTCTGCCCTACTCCTCTGCCCATGGACAGTCACACCCATTCCAGCTGGAACAGGACACCAGCTGCACAGGGTTACCTCCATGGGGTTCACAGTGATGGTCAGAGCAGAGTCATCCCAGTCCATCTCGTTCTCCTTGCCCGTGTCCTGGTCACGCATCGTTCTCTGGTGCGCAGCTCGGATCCGGAACACGCCCAGGATGATCATGAACACCAGGAAGCTGACACAAACCACGATCACCACCGTGGCTGTGCTGGGAACAACTGCAACCAGAAAACAACAGTGGTAACTCTTACACAGTGCTGACAACCACTCCCCTTCCCATCAGCAGCCAGGGGAAATGGCATTATACAAGTATTACATGTGTATTATTTTATATACATTCCACAAAGGCAGCTTGTCAGTGGGAAAGTAAGAACTAGATCCCAGTTTCTTAAATATAATTACATCAACCTGAAGGACTGAAAACACAAGGAAAGCACATTCCACCACACACAGACTCCTCTCTGAATTGCCTATTTTTCTTCCTCTCACATCCTACACCCATGCCAAATTAATGTAATTAAAAGAGAAAGGGCAGATACCATGACTCATCAAAGGAATTGCACTGCAATTCTTTCCTCCCGCCATTCAGAAGAAATTCTGACCCAGTTCCTCACTTTATGGAGGTCTTGCAGTCTCCTCCCCTTTTCCACCAAACACACACCAACAGAAAGCTCTTCTGCTGGCAGGAAAGGGAATTTCACAGGGTTCTAAAAACTCCACCCTGCCTGGGCAACAGCAGAACAGGACCGAGCAGCTGCCTGGTTTATTAGTCCAACACACTGGTTTAAACTCTGGGAAAAAACCTCTGCAACACCACAAAAAACCAGCTCAACTTCAGTGGCTGAGGATCCTGACCTGAAAAGGGATGAGGGTTTGCCAAGTTGTGACCAGAGAGATCAACAAAGGAATGATGCACCGGGTGAATGAACTGTGGCTGGGCAGCAATGTGATTAGCATGTTCCACTGGGCTGGCTGTGTGGATAACATTCACCTAGGGACAAACAGAGAGCGTTAAACTCCAGAAACCAACAGTTTAATTCTGAGGAGATAAAAATAAAGAGGAGAAAATCTAAAATTTTAGTGCTTTTAATGCCATTTTCTGATGTACTTCCATATATTACACTCACATTTTTTTTTAATACATATGTACACACATACATATATTTGATGTAAGCATACTAAATAATAATTTAACCTGTACCCTGCTGCAGAGGAAATGCAATTTTAGCCTCTCTGTGCTTTACTGTAAGCCCTTAGTATCCAAAATTTATGCATCACACAAACAAAACAGTGAAGGGCCCAGCCAAGTCCATCTGTGGCATCCCAGAAGTGCCACACAAAAGGCCACTCAGCTCTCTGGCAACACCACTCTCACTCCATTTGCTCAACTAATACTCTGTGTTTTCAGTGCAACCTTTTCACCTTCACACCTCCATTAGCTACACTATTTCTTCTACAAAACAACAATTCTAGCTCTGTTCAGGCAGCTTTATTTCAAGCTGAAATATAAGACTAAAACCACATTTATATATAAAATATTGCCTGAAATGCTCATATTTCCTGGTATTTATTTACAAGACAAAATCTAAATCAATAATTGATGAATTGTCTATCAGCTGAGGCAACAACTTCCATCCTCCTAAGCCCCTCCGAGGGCTCAGGGCAGCTCACACACCTCCACTTTGAACTCGTTGCTGACGTAGCGCCCATTGAGCTCAGAGCAGACCAGTTTGAACTTTCTGTCGAACAGAGACACCGTGTGCCAGTTCCTGTAGCGGATCAGGTGCAGAACCTCCTCGTAGCTGGCCATGGTGTCAACCCCTGTGGGGAGAGACACATAGCTGCAACAGCTGCTCTGCAAAAGACTGGTACAACTTCATACACTGGACAAGTATTACTCCATTTCTTCATCTAAGTTTTCTTGGCTGACAGATTTTCAAAGGAGTACAGAAATGGTAACACCACTGATACACACTGAAATCCTGTGGATTGGTTTTGTGATAAAAATCCCAAACGCAGTTAAGTCTTTGAAAGCATTCTGGAAGCTTCCCTATGGAATACTTCAACATAATCTGAACAGAAAGGAATGATGTATGCTCCTAGGCACTGGATTATCTGTGCAAGGAACAAGCCTTTTCTGGGGCAGAGTTTAACTGCAGTTCCACAGTCCAGAGGTGACCTGCTATTTGGGACAGAGAAAAAGAACAGGAGGAAGGTTCTAGAATGTTGTGTTTTCTAGAATCACAGCTTTCCACAGAATTGCTGTGCTTGGAATTCTAAAGATAGTCAAGCTTGAAATTAAAAAAAAAATGAAGTATTTAGAGTATGGTGTTACAAAAACCACCTCTCCAGAACTGCTCCCTTTGTCAGTCCCTTCAGACCCTCCCCACAAGAGCAGCAGCAGGAACGCCCACCTGTGATTATCATGCCCAGGTTGGAACTGCTCATCTCAATGCCCTTCTGCTGCAACCGTGTCATGTCAATCTCCAGGCTCTCTTGCTCCTGATTTAGTTCCTCTCCCAGCACTGTCACCTCACACGTATCCAGGTTGTGCATGATCTCTTCAGATACCAAAGACTCTTGGACTGAAAAGCACAGAAAACCCAAAGACTTAAGCAGAAACACCAGAACAAATACTAAAATCTGGGCCTGAGGAGAACAAGTATTCATGAAATAACGATTTAAAAAATAAAATACAGAATACAAGCAAGGGGTATTTACATGAGGATAATAGCCTGGACTTATTATCATTTCCAGGTAAGTTTTTGTTAGCCCAGATCAGAGGATCTACACCTTCTTTTCCCTTACCAGATTCTGTATTAAAAGAAACCCACACCCCTCTGCAGGAGGGAGATCCTCCTCCAGGGTCACTGGGTGAGGTGAGGGTGGGCAGCAGTGGCTGTTACCTGTTGGATCTTCATCCCCATCTCCCTCCGGCTCCACCTCCCGGGTAATGGTGCTGATTATGCGGAGCTCAGGGAAGAGGGAAACGCCCTCGGGGCTCTCAAACTCTGAGGCAGAGCGGGCAAAGTGGTTGATGCCGCTCAGGCTGATTTTTGGTTCCTCTGGCTGCAAGACCATGACATATCCCTCCACAGAGGGAATGGAGACACAGGCCTCTTCATTGAAACACCTGAGAGACAGAAGAAGCAGTTCTGCAGTCAAGGTGGTTATCTCGGAGGGAGGCACAATTACACACAGTAATTGCTTTATAAATTTTTGAAAAGCTGTCTCAGACCCAAGAGTCTTAGATAAATTCATCAGCTGCCCTGGAAAGTATGAAATAGCCACCAAGGGAGCAATCTTACAATTAATTTTTACTTACAGTTACCATTTGGCCTCATTTCTACATTCTGACTTAGAGCCACAGGTAACACCTTTAATGAAGCTGTGACACTGGAGACACTCCCAGCACTCTGGCAGTACTTTCCTCCCCATCTTACACACTCCCTACTCCATTCTCAGGCAGAAAGCAGAGCGCTGGTGTGGAAACATTTGCCGTATTCAGATGTGTGATGGTCACAGAGCCCAGGACTCCTTTGTTTCCCCAAAGTGAGATCCACAAACAGCAGGCCCCACCACCACTGCACAGGGCTGCTTCAGTCCACGCCAGGACGTACCTGACTACGCTGGTGATCTTCAGCCTCCGAATGCCGGGCGTTGGGAACTGGCGGGAGTTCAGGTAGGAAATGTGCTGCATGGCCTTGTCAACTCTGTCAATGTCATCCCCCTCTATGGTCAGTGCTGACTGGCTTGGGCTCATGTGGATCTGAAAAAACGGAAGAGAGCCGTAAGAGAACACTCAACCAAGTGACGTGATCTGGCAATTCCAAATGGAGCTCAGCACTGGTCAATGCAGATAATTACAGCCATTTTCAAAGCACAGTCTAGACTCCCTACTCACTGCCTTATCCCAGTGGAATGTATTTGGTGTTTCATTCTTCAAGAAAATATCTAGGCACATATCATAGTTCTGGTTCTAGTAATACAGATGAGAGACAGCTGACATAAACAAGAAATTTAGCTCTGTTCACACAACCTTGCTACTGAAAAAGCCACATAATCTCATTTTATGAAGCTGCTTGTTAAAGATCTCTTATTAGACAACCTGCACAGCTGGTGAAACAGAGGCTTACAAACATGGAGTTTCTCTTCAAGACTTAAAAGAGAACAGAGTAACTTCCATTCCTAAGATCCCGTTTATACAAGAAAAATTTCCTAGTTTTATGTCATTTTAATGCAAAACGCCACAAGAGATGAGCTTGTTATATTTGAGACACACTGTTAACTCTGCCAGTAAAACTTGTAACTCTTATCAGGGAAGGAATATACACATTCCCCTTCGTTCATACGCAACTTTACCTTCACACCTTTGCCAACACCATCAGCCATCTGCAAATCCAGCCCCTCTTTGCAGGTGTAGAGGCAGTCAATCACCTTCTTGTTCTCCAGTTTACCAGAACGAATCATCAACCCTGCCAGACTGCCTCGGAAAAACTGAGCCATGCGCAGTTCTCCACCTTCAAAAAATGAGGGAGGAAAAATCCTTACTTGTTTTGATTCCTTTTACTTTTTCTTTCATGAAACAACAAGTATGCCAGCTGATACACACAGTATTACACACATGCGGGTTAGTTTTCATCCATTCTGGGTGTTAACCTTGTGATTATGGTCAGGCATAAAGAAAGACTTAAACAGTTCACCATGCACGTGGCCTTCAGACAGCTGTGGCCACCGTGAACTGACTGTTCCATGACAAACATTTCAAAAGAAGCCCCATACAGCAAGGTGGTGCTCAGAAACCAAACACAGAACCGATGGGATGAACCAGGAAACCTGAATCTTCCTGCTGAGGTAACACCTCCTACCTACTACTCAGGACAGGACAGCATCCCTCCTCTGGGTGTGAGGGATCTCCACCTAAACCAGCACTGCAGAAACTTTACAAAGTCATTCAGCTCGTTCTGAGAGAGGTGTCCAAGAGTTACCTGCCCTCTCTAAAGGGATCATCTCTCTGCAGACTCGAGTGAGCAGTTTAAACTCAGGTAACTCATTTTCAGATACCTGAGTTAAGTTTGATGAATTGCAACCTAGGAAGCCCTTTATTCCTTAATGTTTTTGAAGATGATGTCACAATGATCACCTGGTCCATCTTGCTAAATACTGGGGGCCACAAAACACCACTTGGAAATGTGTATTTCAGTCCCATTATTTACTAAGCAACCTGCTTTTAGAAGGATGTCTAAGCTTGTTTTAAAGGTTTTAAGTGATAAAAGATCCTTAGTACAACTCAAAAAATATTCAGTGGTGAAATGTCCTGTTACAAATTATACAATTTCCACACAGCTTTCAGCTTCTGGAGCCCCTGGGTGCTGCTGCCTCCTTGCCAAATTAAAATGTGATGCACAGCTAGTTAACCTCTTGCCAGTTACATCCAGGCAATTCCAGGAATTCTTAAAACTTTACAGGAAGGGTACATATCTTGAATTCACTTTTAAAAGTTCACACTAATTTTAAGTATCTCAACTCAAGACACAAAACCCACCAAAATACCACTAATATTTGTTATGAGGAAATAACCCTGTAGCCAATCTGAAACACCTGGCAGCCAAAACTTTTTTTGCCCATTCACTGTAATTAGAATTTTACATATATATGACCAAGTGAGTATGCCCTGTAAATTACAGGTCTGTCTTTATGAGCAGCCCAATCTAAATATGAAATCAGTCTTGCTCTGAGTGGGGAGCAAAGGTACCTGAGTTCCAGAGGTCCTTCCCAATGCACTGAATAAATTCTATAATAAAGACACATACCTACATGCATAAATACAAACATTTATACAGGATGACGTGCATTTATGTTTTAACAAAACTGGATGAAAGAGATTATAGCTGATATTTTACATCAGCAAATTTTTTCACCACTTCACTGCAATCACAACAGTTGCAGATTTGTATATGGAGGTACATTTGGATGCAACCAAAAAAATACCCAAAAACAAACAAACAAACAAAACCCCCAAAACCAAGCAGAAGTCAGCTGATGATGCTCTGCAAACAGAAGCACAATGAAGACACAAGCCTAGAAGAGGATTATGTGAAGGTCAATGGCCCAAATGCAATGCCTGCATTTCATGCTGTGTGTGAGATGAAGCAATGTCTTGGCTTAAAAATGAAATAAAACAGTAGGGAAAAAACTCCAGCAACCTGCAGAGGTCTCGGGCACAGTTTCATTGTCATTTTCATTTCCTGTATATTCTGTAGAAAAGCAAGACAAAGAATAGGACAACAGGGAAAGGACCAAGCAGTTACAATTTGGCAAACTCTCTAATCCCAGAAAATACAAAGCAGCAACATCCCCAACGTTAGCTTATATTGGACCCAGCTCCTCAAGGATTATGAGTTCTTGGAAACACAAAGAGCTGCAATGCAGTGAAGAAGCGTCACTGTGTTGTTACAGGAACAGTCGTGGCACCACAACCCAAAGAGCCCCACGCACGAGCAGCGGCGACACCAGCAAGAACTGCAGAACACCTCAACCAAGAGAGCAAACCTCCCACAAACCACCTCTAGAGTAAGATGACACAGGTCTAACAACTGGCTCCATTTGAGGGGAAATTACAGTGAGATTCAGACTAATACCAGCAAACCACCAAAAGGTATTGAAAGCCGATCAAAAGAAGGTGTTATCAACACAGATTTCTTAATCAATAATAGCATCGCGTGTATTAAGCAATCAATTTATCAGACAGAAGCACCAAAAACGAAAATCTGCTTTTAAATTTTTAAAATAAATGTTGAAAGAACTCTTCAAAAGGATAAAATCCCTCTCTCCTTGGAGGTGAGCTGTATATGTAACTTAGAGCAGCCTGAATAGAGCAGACAACAAAGCAGATAGTCTATTTTTACATGCAGAACTGGTAAAATACCCAAGAGACAGCACTGCTGTGTTGCTCTGCAGAGCTGTCTGCTGGACAGGCTTCCATTGATGAGAACACTTTTCCTACAAGATGCTTTTCAACCTACTTGAAATGAAGTGTTCTTCTTAGCGATCTGAATATGAGGTATTGTTACAACTATTATTAAAAATAATCTATCAGTATTCCCATGGCCACCACAAAAATCATGTTGATGGAATACAGGCTGGTGAGCAGCCTTGTACTTCACACACCTGTGGCCAACAAGAAAACAAACACTCATGGAAAAAATGACTCAGAGGAAATATGCGATACCAGCCCGGAGCAAAAACAATCTGCAAGAGGCAAAACAAGCTACATTTCAGGCACTAAAAAGATCTGCAGGGTACTTCTAGATAACCACAAAGATTTCATTTTAAAAAGTTAATTAGAAGTATTAACAATTGTAAACAGTTACCTTGCCAACATGCTCCAACCACCAGCTGTGTTTCTATCCTGGAAGGGTGGAGTGGGTAATCCTCAGTGACTGGGAAAGGATCATAGGAAACACCGTCCACGTAAAGAGTCACCGCAGGAAACTCAACGTTGATGACGTAGTGGTGCCACTCTTTGTCACACACCTGAGTGGAGAGAGTTTTAAAAATTCTACTGTCATTTCTTTTTTTCCATTACAGTTCAGTAACTGATCTGGTGCATGTTTTACATAAACACACATGCAGAGGTACCAACAACCACAATACAAGCCTGTACAGACACAGTTGATCTTTCACACACATGGCACACATGTGAAAAGCAAACTGACTCCCAAACATTAATAAAAAGTTTCTTTATTCTGTTGCCAATACAGGAAGCTGCACATACTTCCTTTCCTTTAATTTTTGTATTAAGTAACAGCATATTTCATTCTAAAAATACATATCTACATGCAAGCACATCCTGAACTACTGTTATAAAACAACATTATTTGACAAAGGACAGGTATTTGATGAGAACATGACTATTTGTCACTCGATCCAGAGGGCTGGGAAAATGTCACATGCTCAGAAGCACTCGAATGCTATAAACAACCCAGAATAAATACCTCCTGTTTTCTCATGCACTCCACCTTAGAGTGCATTTAGTGAAGATAACTGACATCACAGCTATAAGACTGACGCTGTATTTCTATTTCATATTCAAGATGAAAAGGTGAAGCTGAATCTGACACTTGATCACAAGGAAAACAAGCACCGCTGGGCTCTGTAAAACAGGCCGTCAGGAGCCTGGAGTTGCACAAAGTATTTATTAACAAGTACATTACCAGGGACGCTAGTCTTTGGTGGCTTTCACTCCAGCACTCTACCAAGTGTCCTTCCAGACTCACCTGATTTAGTTTCCAGTGAAATTCAGCAGGTTTGTAGGTTTTTCCCTCGGAAGGATCCTGGCGGAAGAGGAAGACCAGGCGGCAGTTGTGCACGTAGAGGGTGTAGTGGTGCCGGTTCATATCTGCATGGCAGTTTGAATTAACAGCATTATTTACTGCAAACCTTAAGAACAAAATCCACCTGCTCTGCAATTTCACACTTAAATCTCAAAGTAACTGACAGGCAGTAATCAGCGTAGAAGTAAATCAGGCATGGTAAGAGGACTGTAAAATATCTGCAGTAGCAGTGAGGGTAAACACTCGTGAAGAACCCATGAGGCTGCAGAACAGACAGATGTGTCTCTATGCAAACCCAACCTAAACCAAGGCACAGCACCAAAGAGCCAGAGATAAACCTGTCAGCAAGAGAAAAAGAGCTCTATTTGCAAACAGAAGAGCTTTTTTTGTTACAAATGGCAATTATGGAAACAGGGTTATCACATTTCCTTCTTATTAATGGCTTTTCAAAATTATTGTTTCTGTGTCATAAGCAGAATGAAATTATGCACAGAATAAAAGAAACTTCATCTCTGGAGAAAAAGAAATTACATCCTCCTAGGGAAAAAAAGAGATACAGCAGCAAATGCTGTCACTAGACCTGATATGTGTGTCTTAATGTTTTTAGGCAGCATCAAGAACAAGGCTATCTTTGGAGATGCAAACTCGAGGCTGCATTGCCAGAATAAGTCACTTACCACAGCAAGAGAAGTACATAAGGTAAACTGAAATAGAATTAGAAAAACAAGTCTGCCCAATCTGAAGCTATATAATCTAAGGCCGAGCCTAAACATAAGCACAATAGTGATTTTTAAAATCAGCTTCATTTCAATTCCAAGAAAACCCTAAGGTAGAGAAAACACTGAAGGTTGTCACATGCGCTGCCAGAGAACATAAAAAACCAACCAATCAACAAGACTTTTTATAATTGAAGTATTGACAAACCTGTCTTGTCTGAATTGCACAGAATTGTCTCTTTCTCTTTGGTTCCGGGCCCGTGCCTCATCCACACCGAAATCATGAAGGGCTCTTTCAGATTGACTGTGACAACACCATCTGGAATCTTCACAGCCTGTGTGCCATTAAACTCGAAGACTTGGTCGCTGTCATGGCCATTATCCGTCGGCAGCCCCACAGTCCAGTTAGCAGCACTGCTTGGAGGGGGGAGCAGCTCAGCTGTGCCAGAAGCGGCACCTACAACACAAATGCTCAAATGAAAACAGAAATTTAAAAGACCACCACAGGTTTCAAATCCAACTGCTGATCTCAGCACTAATTTCTCAGAACCAACTGTGAAGATTATGCACTACCCATCAAGCAATTCTACTTTTAAATAATATGGCACTAATTACAGGCATCTAATACCATGGTAACTTCCACAAATTTGACTTCTGGGTAGACAACTGATCTCATAATAAGCAAAGCAGTTTCAATCTTCACAGCTGTAGAACCTTATTTTGCCTCTATCTCAGGAACCCTTTCATTAATGCCACTTGTCCCTCAGACCCATGAACGTGATGCCTTTCTCTAGACACTCTATTTAGCTGTGAGACCAGAATTCACCCAGCTGAAGAGTGCACAAGCACCCCCTTCCCAGCTCACTACCTGCTCACAGCACACTCAGCAGCAGGTACCCTTACATCACACTGATCTCAATCAGGGAATAGCTCAGGAATTGCCTGGGTCTCGGGGGTTACATGCTATTCAGGCTTTCAATTACTTTCAACTGAGGTTGAAGACATAAATCATGAGTGATAATTTATCCTGTAATCTCAATTCTTCCATATGGCTACAACTGACTTTTTATAAGACTTTAACTGTAGCATAAGTGGATGCTAAGGGCCTTTATTCCTAGGGCAAGCACGGCACAAATTTATCTGATCCAAGTTAACTGGTTCTTTCCAAATCACTCTTTCTTGGTTTTCTCTAGTTTTTCACCATATATTTCTCAGATTGCAGCCATTACATCCATCATGCTCAGAAAAACAGAGAGGCTTTAATGGCTACACCCTTCCACAGATATTCTTTCAGCTCCTGAACATGAATCTCGTGCAAGGGACATTATTAGTCTACAAAAGACAGCAGAGTGGCTGTAAAGAGATTCTTTACCACATTTGAGAATTATTGTAGAAGTCACCTTCAGGCAATTTCATGCCTTTTGCTGCCAGTTAGGAAACCAGTTGAAGGAAACTATGTGCAAATGAAGACCAGATCTACTCACTGATTTCTGGTCTAACATAAAATTCAAAGAAAAACTAGTAAGCAAGAGAGACCACTTTTATTTTAACAAAAGCCTGCTTACCACAGAGCCTGTGGATGGATTTCTCAGAGTAGGTGTCTCTATCGCAGCCTTTACCAATATGGTTGGTTTCCAGTTCCACCGTTGCTTCAACTGAGGTTATCGGCTCATCACACGTCTCCAAATGCATCCCAGGGAACAGAGCCAAAGAACCAGTGCCAGGCTCATATTCTATTCTTTTGCTCCAACCTGAACATTTATCCAAAGAAACAATATTAAAGATCTCTCATGTTTAACTGAAGGTACCAGCAAATGCTAAAAGCAGAGAGGAAGGAGAGCAAACTAACCTTGCCAGCCAGGCTTGCACGTAGGCTTAATGCTAATTTTAACCAACACATCCTCAGCAGCTCTCTTCTTCCCACAGTCATAGGCTGTTACTGTCAGTTTATACTGATGTTCTTTACCATAGGTTAACTTTTCTGTGTTTTTAATATAACCTGACACAGAAAAAAGGCAACTGTCAGACATCAATATAATTCTTCAGGGTCATTGCTGCATAAACACATCCAGGTACCACCTATGTACTTCATACAGACTCAAACAGACTCATCTGCAAGTGTCTATTTGACTTTTCAATGCCAGACTTCAGGCCCAGATCCTTAAAATTACATAAAAGCAGAGATGAGCACACATATACAGAACAGCAGGTACTTCTCCAGCTCTTCACAGTACGTTACATCACTCCAAATGTAGCTGTTTATGAGTGGTAACTGATACATGTTTGGCACATGCCAGGATTCACTAACTTTTCTAAAATTTTCAAACCCATGAAAATAACCCATTGGCAACATGGAGCCCAAAAAACCTCAAATTAAAGCCCACTAAAACCTGCTAAATTTGCTCATGCAGCTTGCTTGAACTACTAGAAGTAATTTACAGATTTTGAAGGGTCCATGGATCACTGGATGCCAGGAAATGACCTAAACAGATCACTACACTTCAAAACCAATAACCGCAATACTGTGAACTCCAGAGCCTCATACGAGCATCTCAAATGTGAAAAGCACACACGGAATCCCATTTTCAAAAGCTCATTAGCTAAAGTTATCCTAATTCAGAATGGAAAACTACAGTCAAAACCCCCAAAACTACTAAGAAGTGTTTTAAAACATAGTAGAGCTACCATATTTCCTTTATTTTGAAAAGCATTTTTCAAGAAACACACATGCAGCAATTCACCTGCTCCTTACATCAGTAATGGCACGCGGTGTTGAAGGACATCTCACCTTCCATTGTTAGTTCAAACTGCTGAAGGGGACACACTGTTTAAGCCTGGGCTGTTTAACCTGTGTGCTGCACTTCTGTGCTGACCAGTGTGACTGCTGTCCTTTGGGTGATTCGGGTGACCAATGAGAGCCACTCCCACCCCACCTGGCTCTGTCTCTTACCATCCTTGTCAATGGCAAAGGGCACATCCGGAGTCACGATCTCGTAGCTGCAGATCTGGCTGAACTGGGGGGAACAATCTGCATCCACGGCTTCCACCTTGAGGATGTTGTCGTACCTCCTGCCCTCGATGACCGTGGCCTTGTAGGACTTCTCCTTGAACACCGGGGCGTACTCGTTCACGTCGTTCACCTGGATATGGACCGTGGCCCTGCGACGACACACAAGGGGCTCCCAGAGACTGCAAACCCTGCTCCTGCTACCCCTGGGATACAGCAGCTCCCTCTTTGCCCCCAAAGCCATGTCAGTCTTTCAACCTGACAGCTCTGAACCTGCACCGTTCCAGTGCAATGCATTCCAAATGGCCTCCCCTCCAAATAACCTCAATCCAGTCTTCCAATATCGTATAATACACCACTGAAATGAAGGTAAGTGACTTTTATACTACCAGAGACTATCTGTTGCAAGAATTACAGTTAGGTGAAACCAAAGAATAGAAAAGGAAAACTTGTTTTGAAGGTCTGTTTCATGTGTACTTTAAACAAGGAAAAAACTATTTACATTTGCCTTTTTTCCTTCCAGTCCACTTACTTCTATGAATGTGGAGGTTTGGGGTTTGATTAACAGGAATATTTGTACCTGGTTCTGAATGACTGTCACTTTTCTCCTGTTCAGAGAAACGCTTTTAGGGTATTACAAATTCTGCCAAATCAGCTCCCTCTTTTCCACATGAAGCCATCCTTCAGCACTCCAGCTCTCAATAAGAAGTGTCCAATGACTAATAAACCCAACAATCTCAACTACCCTAGCCAGGAAAGCAGTGGGTGTTTCCCCAGTGTGTTGCTATACAATTCAGTGTAGTTCTAGGTTTTGTTTACTATCACTGATTATTTGCAAATAAAACTCAAATCCTTGTATTGCAACCAACAAATTGCTGCCATTTTACAGAAATCCAACAAAACAGAGCTGTGACAAAACACGCTTTTGCTTTTGTTAAAACAGTACAATCCCAGCCTTTTTCTGCTGTCAGAGTATTTGATATGAACACCCAATTTTTACTTTGTGTGAACAAGAATGACAGTTAAGACTGGTCTTAGAGCTCAGTCAAGTGCATTTGATTGGCTTTAGTTAGCTAACAAAGTACTCAGCCGTGTAAGGCAGTGAAAACTGGCTGACTTCTTAGATGTAGGAATGAGAAATCAGACAACTTTAAATGGAAGAGTCCCAGAAGTGGCAGATACACTTTAACACATCATGCAGCTAGATAATCCTAAACAGACTGGATCTTGAATTCCATCCTTTTGTGCCTGTCACTGATTGCTGGTATACAGAGACCAGGAAAATAACACAGTTTCTGACGACCAAGGAGAAAAGATGAATCATGAAAGGTAAACTAATAAAGAATTCAATTACTACAGTCCTTCCATAAAAGCATAAGTTTTCTAATGCTTATGCTAGAAAGAAAAATCTTTATTGCTATCCTTCTCTTTGAAAACTTCCTTCAAAAGTCAAATTGAGTATCAAACAGAGTTTAAGGACAACTATTTTCCACAGTGAGATCCTTACGGCAGTAACATTCTGCTGCCTACTTGAAGCATTCAGTTACAGAGTAGCAAGGTCTTGTTTGTCACCGAGCTGACCTCTGCTACTCTATTCCTCATCTTATGGCCCTCTCTTTGCTTCACACAACTGCTCATCTCCCACATGCTCTGCAGATGTTTACACCAAAGTGTCAAACAGTTACTCTCAAGTGGGTTTTCCAGAGACTATTCTATATTGTGGTTTTTCCTTAGATAAAGATTAGCCAAAGATTGCTTTGTTCCCATTTTTTAACGTAGGCAGAGATGAGCCCCATGCTATTGATCTTGGGTTCTTTGGTGAGGTTGTCAGGAAATGATAGAAACATGTATGCTTTGGGATTTTGTTAAGCTTAATATAGACTGACTCCTTGAACCAGTTTTTTGGATTTAGAAACTGAATTCCGAAACAATGTCCAGGCTTGGTATCCCATGCAAACTCTACCAACTCAGGACAGATTTTAAGTGTATCAACAGTTTTCCTGCTTCTATCCCCACCTGGTTTTCTAAGGTAAATTCAGAGGCATCAAGGGATAAAGCAGTACCACCTAAAATACAAATGAAGGGATGTCCAAGCAGTTCATGTCCATTTGGCTGCTCTTTTTATTACCATTATTACCCGGCTTGAGCAGGAAGGTTGGACCAGATGATCCAGTGTGGTCCCTTCCAACCTGAGCCTTTTGGTGGTTACATGAAAAGCCTTCCAGTATGAACACTTGGTTCACATTTACTCTCAGTACACAGACTAGAAATCACCACAAGCAGGAGATCCCTCGGAGCCAAACTTCCCCTCAGCCCACCCCAGACTGACTTACTTGTGGGATTTTTTTGCATTTGCTCCATCTGGTCCCTTCCCACAGTCGTAGGCCTGGATGGTGAACGTGTAGTCCTTCTGCAGCTCACAGTCAAGCTTCTCCTTAGAGCGTATTATTCCCTCACCAGTGGATTTATCCACTACAACTGCTTCAAAGGGAACATTTTGCCCGTGGATTTTAAACCCACAAATCTCACCTACAGAGTTAAAGTAAAGACAGGTTAGAACTGGCCATCGTGATGATGCACTTTTAAAATAAACGACCAGATATTTTGCAGCCAAGGGTTTGTGAGGGTCTGTGGACAAAGCAAGAGCACTGTGCTTTAAAATGGGTGAATTCTGGGAACTTTAGTTAAAAGAAGCAAACGTCTGCCTTCCAAGCAACTTGTTTACTTTGCATCCATTCATGCAGGAGTACAAAAGAGAAAAAGAGAAATGTAGACAGGCATTTCACAGGAGTACTTGAGACAGCTCTAGGGCAAGAGTAGATCTTATGTGAGCATACAGCCAAGGCCACTGGTAATCTCTTCTATGCCAAGCTACTGGCAATAGCTGGGCAGCTGGTTTACTTTGACCAGAGCAAGAGGTTAAAATGCACAGTTACAAGTCGAGGGATGAAAAAGCTTCGAGTACAGGTTCAGCACCATAATTACAGAAATTCTGTCAACAGATCAAAGGACAAAGTCTTCCTGTGCAATGTACCTGGCTAAAATCAGGGAATCAAAATAAACTACTGAATGAGAAAGGTAGAAATACCAACTTCTCAGGCATCCATTTCAACAGCTATCTACTAACACAGGCCAAATGTTAGTCAAGGAAGCTCTCAGGGAATGATTTTGAAGGCTTTCCTTCTATTCAAACTCTTCACCCTACAAACTTGGAAGAGAAGTCCCCAGCACATCATTTTTAAACACTTCTAAGCCTAAGGCTGCACTACAAGACTCTGGCTGGCACAGCTGGGTAAGCCCAGCACACAAGAAAAGCCACTCAGTAAACTGATCACCTACACTGTGTTTTTACCTCTGTAACTTGTTATATTTTGATGGGGATTTTCTTACACCAACAAACCCTACTATTTTGCTATTACAGTTGCAGTGGTTTCTTAGTACCAACAACACACTCCTAATGAAAACATGTCTAGAGGTATTCAAAAAAAGGAGGCTGATTCATATTTTAAAACCACTGAAGTCAGTCCTGAAGGGTGTGTACTGCAGGGGAAGGTGCTGTAATGCTTCAGCTCTTAAACACTACTTCATAAAGCATATGGAAAACTTCAGCTGTTCCCTAGAAGCGATCTACAAGTGAAAATATCAGAAAATGCTAAATTTTCCCCAAACAACTTCTTCGGTGCCCACACAACGTACAGCAACCCCAAATAGTTCAAATGGATGTCTGATTTACAGATATTTCTAACCAAGGGTTTGGTTACACAACAGTTTTTATCAATATATTTTAAAATAGAAAAAAACTGGGAGAATAAATGGGACAAAAGAGCATGACAGGATCTTCTGTTTCAGTGCTGATTCCCCATTTCATAACCAAAGTTAGTAGGTTAATATTCATAAAAGGGATAGAAAGAACCCTTTATCACCTTCTTTGGTGACTGTCACCTCAAAACTCTCTAAAGGGAAAAAAGACAAACCCAAGTCAGTAACAGGAAAGGTTGAATGGGAGCAAATAAGGAAAAGGCAAAGATGCACACATTACACAGAAAAGCTTTGGAAAAAATGTATTTTAAAATTCCAGTGGTGAACTGCTGTAACTGTTACAAATTTAGAGTTTTAGTTATGTTAAATATGATTTAATCTTTTAACTCCACATTTTCATTTGCAGAATTCTGAAATTTCAGATGTTCATCAAGGCTTTGCTTTTCCTTTTCTTTTTAGTAATACCAACTGCTAAACAAGAGATATTTTCAAAACTGCATATTGATGAATAACTATCCATGAAGTAGAATTTATCTGATTTATATTATTCTACTTAAAGATCTGCCATAGTTCATGATTTAAAAATATACACATTAAATTGTGATTCTGATGAACACAAAAGTTCTAATTTAAGGAATGGGGAAGGGGAGTTATATATTTTCCTAGCAGTATATTGCTCTTCCAGGTTAAACAAGTAACCATTCTGTTCTACTGCTGAAATACTGCAATGCTGGACAGAAGAGACCCAGGTACTCCAATATATTCCTCTCTTAGCACTGAGGAGCAGCTGTCCTGCCCCCTCCAGCCACCCCAGGAAAGGAGAAGCTTCCACAGTGTCCTGGATCTTCCACACTGATGAGGAGACCTTGGATACAAGACAGTTTTACAGGGGTATGACAGGACTGTGAGAGGCACCTGGAATGGTTTCAGAGTTTTAATGAAAAGACAAACCCTGCTCTTCCCCTCCCTGGAAATCATAAATTGTTAAACCCCCAAACTACCAACTTTTACATATTGTCCAATGTGTCCATTATTTTTTTCCTGATAATCATCATGTTTAACCTGTACAACAAATTGGACCTGTACCTTTAAAATCACTTCTAGCAGATCTCCTGTTAATTCTCATACATTTCCAACAACTTGCAGTAACACATTCAAGTTTCCATTCCAGAGTGGCCTCAGAAAGAGATGAGGCACTACAGTTACAGAGAAATATTTTTCTTAAAACAGCAAAATTACAGTTTAATATTGAAGTGGAAATACAAGTAAGGAAAGTTACCTTATCATGATTTCTAGTCCTTCATTTTAAAAAGAGACAGTTTCTGAAATAGCTCTCAAGTCCTCCCTGAAACTCACTTCAGGTAATCCCTGGATTTATAATCAGCTCTTTATTTTAACACACCAAGTATGCTGCCTCTTGTGGCACCCACATGATTTATATTTCAGTCTATTCTTACACAGTGTATAAATATAATCCCAGATTTTAATGTGTTTTGGTAATAGGATCATTGAAGAAAATTTTACACTGTTCAAATTCGTGGCTGACGCCACTGATTAGCCAGAAGAGACATTCCAACTGCAAGCTTTCAAATATTCCATATCTTAACTCCTGTACACCCACCTCCCTGTTCCCTACAGTATATAAAATACATGCACACTAAAGGGGAAATCCCTGCTTGAAAGCTCCAGCCATCACACTGATTTTAGGCACAAACAACAAACGTACAGTAAAAAATGTAATTGTCCTTTATTTTATTTTTATTTTATTTTTTTCAGCAAAACCACTTAGGATCAAATTCCAACATGATCCAATTTGTAATGTAGAAAAGATTCACTGAGGAACAAGAATGGTCATTGTCTTCTCAAGCAGATCTGTAACAGTCATGGTGCAAAAGACTGATTCCACCCTGCCCCTACGTGCCAGGCAGTTTGACGAAGCAAGCAGGCATGACTACATTCACACTGTTTTCAAAAGTGTGTCATTTCAGATTTAAAACCATACAAATAACCCGAGAAATAAACTTCTATATAACCCTCCTTATTTTGGCACACCTGAATCTTAGGATCCTACCCATAGCACAGAGTGTGCAAAGCAATAAAATGTTACTTTTACTTGCCTCACAGTTCATGTACTACAAAGTATCTAAATGAACTAGTTTCGAGATGTTTCGACACGCTCGAAATTGAAATAAAGCAAAAAAGCTGTACTTAAAATATTTTAAACCTGCAGACAGTTAAGAAGTTTCACAGCTCAGCTAGAGGGCACAACTAATTAAAACATCCAGCCTTTTGAAGCATGAATAAATTTGATTTTTAAGTAGGAATACACCAGTAAGGGCTGAAGCAGCCATTTAATCGTGAGCAGTGCTTTGTTTTGCTGTGAGAACACACCACTGCCCCAGTGGGTTTCCCACACTGAACCCCCCAGAGACGGTGCTGGACACCAGCACTGTGTGCGCCAGGCTGCGAGCACAGCACCCAGCAGAGCTGCTAACAGAGGCAGCCCTCACCCACCCCGGGGCTCCTCAAGGACAGATTCCAGTATTGTTCCATTTCATGGCACACAAACACTTCCACAGACCCCCACAGCACAGTCCTTCAAAATTTATGCAGTTCAAACCTGACAGCCTTGCACTGAGAATTTCTCTACAACGTTCATGTGCTACACTTAAAATTTAATTTCTTTAAATCCATTGGTCTGCTGCTGCTGTTTCAGAAATGTCCATTTTTGAAAGCCAAAATATATTCTGTTTATACAAATATATTCTGTTTATACAATTCCCAGTAGACAAAAATGTTCATTTAATGAAAGCAGGTTTATACAATTTAGATCAATCCAATGGGGAAAGTCTCATTTAAGAAATGCTTTGACATTGGATTTTCCTCTGCAAACATAACAATATATTTGAAGATACTCTGACTGCACTTTCTTGAAAACATTACTATCCAACAGGTATAAAACTGTAATTTTCAGATTCTGTTCGATGCTGCTTCAACTACCAGCACCTACATTTAAAACACTTAAGAACTGCAAGAGGTGATTCACGTTCTCCTCATCCCTGAGAACACAAGTCAGGCTTCCCACACCTCTTTTTAATTAACAGATTTTGTGTATCCCAACACAACCTTCTTCGTTTGGCAAAGGAAAGTTTTTTGTACACAGACAGCAGCTTTATTTCCAGTTCAGGTAACAGAAGAGCCTCTGCCATATGTAGCCAACACACGAGGAAGTCTCTGAATAGCAAGTTCACCACTCTCTTCAACTTCACTGGAGATAATTACAGCCTTATGATAATGCAACAAAACTGTTATTTTAAGCACTGCTTCAAGAAGATTGTGACCAAACTGCCACAATGCTGCAGCACTCAATGCAGTCGGCTGCGCAACATTTCAAATGGTTCTTAATTTAATCACTCTCCTATCCCTCGCTCCTTGAAGCCAGGCTAAGCAATGTTCCCAAAAATGGCTCATGTCACATCCTTTAGGTACTTCACTAGGATGCTTAACTATCAAATTTTGCTTAACAAAGTAAGCTTCTGCAAATATCCAATTTAAGCTTGTGCTATCTACTACAAGTAATTTAAATACCTGCAGATGCCCAATGGTACTCTTCAAACACATCTTTCTAACACTGTCAAATTCCAGAAAGGACTTTCCATAACACTGCATCCAATTAATGAACACAGTATTCCTAAACAAAAGTTTTCATTAAAAAATCCACTGCATAAGTTTATAAGAAAACTGTCAGTCCTATGCTCAAAGTGAAGAGCTAGCCCACATTTTGCAAATATCTTGTGTATCATTCTCTACATTCTTTGCCAGAGGAGAAAAAGCATTTTCTTCAGCCAGAGGAAGTTGTTCCGTTTTTAAAATACCCTAGATTGTTAAGCAAACTTATCACAGACATGCAATCCTAATTCTACTAATTAGTATTTTCACTCTATTAAGACACAAAGAAAAAATGCTAAGAAAACCAAAACTCTCTTCAGAATGGTAAGAAAATCATTGTTTCAGAACTCCCACGCTGAATGCTGTGAAGTGTGGAATCTAGAGGATTGAGGAAAAGGACAGACACTATGAAAACAAAAGAAAAATAAAAGATCAGAAAAATTACCATGTACACATGAAATTGAAAGAAGCAAAGTGCTCTCTGGTTTGGATACTTGGACACAGCTGCAAATCTGAAATAAAATGCTGGCTCATGCACACACATTTCCTAGGATCTAAAAGCTTTGAAATGTTATGCTACTGTTAGGGAAAACACACTGACACAGAGCATTTGTCCCCAAGAAAGCATTTCCACATCTTCAAACAGAAATGCAGATGAATTCTTTACCTGCAAAACGCAGAGGTGCATCTTTGTCCAGGGCTATTAAAGGCGGGTCCAAGAGCACGGTGTTGTCATTTTCTGTAACTATGCCATGATAGGTTGTTTCAATCCATGGCTTATGCTTGTTAACTGGAAGGAAAACAAAGTACAAAGTCAAAACATTCGAAACTGACAACATCTTTAAAAAACACTTTATAATACTAATTTCAACATTTTCTTCTTTTATAATTCTGAATCAAGGTTTTAATAAACTAAAAGATTTGAGACAAAATCCTGGCTAAGTATGTTCAGAAGAGTTGAGTGTCCCTGTAGGCTTTCCAAAAGTAACTCAGAGAATTTAAATTAGTTTCTAACTATGCTGGGATTTAAGATGCCCCTGAAGTGCAATTCAAAAACCTGCTAACAGTGATGGGGAGCTGCTGCTATCAGTGCCAAGTGTGACACCAGCAAAACCTCAGTCAGCACCAGACGAGGAAAGTCCAGCCAACACAAAACACCAGGGTTTGTCTACACTCTACTTCCCCCCCAACATGGAAAACTTGGGATACAGCTGGTGGACTGTTCTTCAGAACATGAAGGCTTGTTCTTGGGTCAGCTCTTTGTCTCGTGTAGGGAGTTTCACCATCATTAAGAAAACAGGTGGAAAACAGATCAAACTTCAGTTCTTTAGTAGTTGTTTTAAGAGACTGGGAAACTCCACTACAAAATCACCCACGAGAGTATCCTCCACCTCTGCACAGAAGAGCCTCAAACTGATCACCTGAGCCTGTCTCAGGATGACAGGTCTCCCCCTGCTGCAGAGAAATGCAGTTCTCTTTTCTTGTCAGCCTCAAAAAGAGGTTTTTTCTAGTACATCACTAAAGAAGCGAGATCAAATAATCTACTAGGTTATCATCTACTCTGTGGCACTCCAGTAGGAGAGTCCCTTGATTATTAAATATTTAGCTTTATGTTATGCTCCCCAGCTCAGGTGGTGGAGTGTGACTGCCTGAGCAGCTCCCCAATTGTTAACTTTCCTTAACAGTGTCATTTTCCCAAATGCAATTCTGGAAGGCTGCATGTATCCAGCTGCTTAGAACCTATGGAAAAACATCCTACAGGGCCCGAAAACTGCTCCTTACCAGACAAAACCAAGTAATCTTCAGCAAACAACGCATACTGAAACATAAGAAATGCCTTGCTAGAGGTTCCACCAAACACACCAAAGAGCATTCCACCAGCAACATCACCCAGGTTTTGGTCTGCATGAGATCAGGAACTTAAAATTTAAGATATGCATGCCTGTGCAATCACAGCAAAATATACACTACAGCTAGAACACATCACACAGCTGAGTCCTGCTATTTCACCTCTCAAGAATTATATAAGCAGACTGTCAAAACAGGCAGAGATGGAAGGCTAACCCAGACGTTTGCATCCTGCCTCTTCAACAAACTAAAATGGATTCATGTCCTGTGCCATATGCTTACCCAGGGGAATTAAACAACAGTGATAAAAGGGCACTTCAATAAACAATTAAACCTAGAGAACTCATACAGGAAACCATAATACTCCCAATATGCTTTCATCTGCAATCTTTTACTAGTTAGTAGCAACAGTAGACAGGATATATCATCTTCATCCATAACAATGCAGCCAGAAAGAACTCACAATGAACTGTCTTAATACAAACTGTGTTTAAATACTCCTTGTGGTTTTACTTAATATGGCAACACTCCCTTCACTGCCTCAGTACGCTCACACAGGCACACTCTCAATCTGCAGCACACCAGAGAGCCGGTTAAATGCCAAGCACATTGTTCTATTTACCCAGAGAAGTTCAGTGCTGCAGCATCCTCCCAGGAACGCGGCGTTTCAGAACAAACCTGGCCATGCTCAGAGGCACTAAAACAGACTCCTGCCTCCGAGAGAAGGTGCCAGTAATTGCTCAAGTGTGAGGCTCCCACGGAATGCTCACCCACAATTCAAGCCTGGCCTCAAGAAAACTGTCACCAATACAGCTTTGGCTTCAGGAGCACAAGGAGGTCACAGTTGCACATTTTTCTGTCAGCACATCTGGGACAGCTATACCCAAACTGAAAATCTGAGTCCTTTCATCCGTTCATCTTAGTCCTTGCAAGGATGTGGCATAAAATACCAGAACAGATCTCTGCCAGAAAAAACCCTCCATCTCCATTCTAATGCTTCTGAATGTGGATTACAAAAATACTTCAGGTTTTTTTAAGTTCTGAGAAACCTTCTCCTAATTTAGCAACCTCCTAAATCCCACTACTGCTGGGTAGGGAGTTCTATAAAACCTTGAAGTACTGTAAGCACATATGAACAGAATTATGAGTATGCTGAGCATCTGCAGAGTCTAGTGAACCTTCAAACAACAGGCCCAGTTGAAAGCAAAGTCATGTCCTTTTATTGTGCTGCAGACAATAAAATCATAAAGCTTAAACCCCTTTGTGTTTTGGAAGGCTAAAACATCACCAGATTTTAAAACATAAAGCTTAAATCCCTTTGTGTGTACAAAGGCTAAACATCACTGGATTTTAAAACACCAAACTTACTGCTGAATATCCAGGAAAGGCCTGTTATCCGTAGTCGTGATCTACTGACTCCAGCATAACCACACACTGGAAGGAATTCTCAAGCTAGCATTTGAAATATGAGGTACAGCGTACGAGCAAGACATCACTGCTTCCTTTCAATCAAACTGAACCAAGTATTATCCTGATCTCAGCTGCTTACATAGCATTAAATCTTGGACTGAGAAGAGGGACAAAAATTTGAAGGAGTAGTTTAATTGCCACAAAACTCCTGCAATCTACAGAAGCTGTTCAAAGCCAGACTGGTAATTTCAAACTAGAACAGCAGCCTATTCCAAGCTTGACACTAACAAAGTGCCCTGAGCTGTTAATCTCTTGCCATTTAACTAGGATAAACTACACTGGTTTCCTTGAAATACAATATTCACACTATTTGTAAGCGCCTCAGCTGGAATCTGCTGTAAATCCCAACGAGCATTTAATCTAGTCAAGTGGGGGGAGCCGTGCTGGCACAGGCAGCTCACTGACTTCTGCCTGGCTTTTAGTGGGCACGAAGGAATTCCAAGGCCAGCTACGCTCAGGCATTTCCTGGGTGGCACCCCGAATGGAGAAGCTCCTGCAGAGCGTTCCCTGCTGCCCAGCCTGACAGAACATGTCCCACGAGGTGAGCACCAACCACCTCCCAGCCCTGTTCATCTGCAGGTAATTGCTGCTACAGGGGGAGGAACTGCATGTGTGCCTCCAGCACCGGGTTTGAAAACACCATCTGCTCCAGGTAAACGTGCTCAGTGTCTCTGAACCAGAACAGCCCAGCCTGACCGTTCTGCAGCAAAGGGAATGCTCCTCAGAGGAAGGATGCTTCCTTCCCAAGAGCGATGGCTGATGCTGCAGAACACAATCGAGCAGATAACCTTTTCCTGCTGCCTAAAGGAATTAATGAACATAAATGAACAGGTAGGCAGGGCAACCGGGTTTAGGGCTAGTATGGAAACCTTAATCAAAAGCTATTAAGACAATCAGAATTAATTCAGTCCTGTAATTTGAAAGCAAACATTAAAATTAAATGTACTTATCAAAGTCCTTTCTGAGGACTTCTGTTATCTTCTTACAAGTGGTCAGAAGCTCATTTGCCTTACATGGGATCTGGCACCTACATGACCAAAGATTTAAACACACCTCAACCAGAAAGGATTGTAGCTGGAACACTTTTTCTCCCGGATAACTACTTCTAATACACAGTGCTGTCTAGCCATGTTGCATATTGTTAGAACTGAATCAAGATGACTCACGTCAAAATAAATTCTTAAGAATTAACTGGTTAAACACATTAAACTCAACCACAAGTAATAGAGTTTGAAAGCTATTTGTCCAATCTAATGACAGTAAACACAAAATCCTCATTCTGAAAATGTACCTTTGAGACCTCACGATAAATTCAGAGAAAAATTCACAAAAAGAGAATTATATTCTCTGTCAATACAGATGAACTGCACTTCATGTGCACTACATGAACTAGTAGAGTCCTTTAATTCTGTCCCGAAGGTCTGACAAAAACTGATTACTGTGTATCTTTTGCTTAATTGTCTTCCTCTTGATGCAAGAGATCACAAAGATACCTTGAGAGAGTAAAAACTCCAACGTCTTACCCTGAATAGTCGTAATTTAGTACTGTTCTGAAGGAATTTCAAGCCATATTGTTAAAAGAACAAGTCTATGTAGTACCTAACCACAGAAAAATACGGTCCAGCCAAGGAGTGAAGAGCTACACTACGAAATATGCCTTCTCCACCCTGAAAGTAAAGTTGAATAAGAAAGGGTGTAGCACGGCCTGATTACAATGTGTGTTCTGTCCTGCCCAGCCTGCCACTCACAGCTCCTGCCTCCAGGAGAAAAGACTCAGGATTAACTTTGGATATAAACCAGTAGAAACGAAAATATGTATTGTATTTGTTTATTTAACTGGGCCTTCTCATACCTAGAATTTCATCAAAAGTCATACAACCAGGTACAAACAATGGGATAAAACTGAACACAAATTCTGCTCAAATGCTGACTTTCTTGATAGCGTGGAACTTATCCATAGCATGAGGTTCCAAGACAAACTACCATTTCCATTGCTGGGAATTGAAGGCAGCAACAAAGTATGAGGGAGTGAATCCAGGAGATGCCCCAGGACAGGGATTAAGTAAGGGCACGGACACCCACCATTAACCGCAGTGGTTCCCAGCTGAAGGAAAATCCAGTGGTTGAAATTCATCCCACAGTTTCAGATCTCTACCTCGGATTCTTCGCCACAGAACAGGAGCACTCGTAACTCCTGCTCTGGAAGCTCAACTGACTGCCACATACTGGAGCACAAGATAATGTTTATAAACTATCAGCTGCCTACACTATGAGCCTGTACAATTAACACTAATTCTTCAAACACCACATTCAAACCAATAGCTGTAGGGATTCAACAGGGTTTTATTAAATTATATTTTGCCTAGAGAAAAATCTCTTGTTTATCACCACTGACAGAAAGTTTCGTGTTCTCCACTGAATCAGTTGCCTAAATCTGATTTTATTTGTACAAAGATACATGGAAGTTTTGCTATAAGCCTGATGAAACTAAGAGACATGCAAATGACTGATTAGGAACTATCTGCAATTTCTACTATCCACAATTGCAACAGAGGAAACATTCAGAGCACCAAAGACCTTAGACAGAGGATATACTGAGCAAATTTGAATTTGGATAAAAGCCTGGCAGAGAAAACAAAGATTCCACCACAAAACAGTTTAAATAGGATTAAGACAACAAAGCCTTAATTTTTCAAGTGAAATTTAAAATGTTTTACATTAAACGGAAGACTGAAATAAGAAACACAAGCCTTTAACTACAAACATTAAATTAATGTTATCTTAAATGTCGCTAATTATAGTGCAAGAGTGGAACCCCTTCCCTTTTAACTGTTGTCATATTTATAAACTTCACTCCTTGAAAGGAAACAGTATTTAGAAATACAGTAAACATCACCCCGGTATAGCTGGCACTTCTGGCTCTACTTGTTGACTCCATTTAAAAACAGGGAAACCCACTGGGAGCAGTAGCTGCAACTTGTTTTCAATCAGATACAAAGCAAGTGAGATGAGACCTAATACTATAAACAAAGGACAGACAGACAATTCTTCAAAGGCACTGAGGTTTCCAATAATCCCTTCTAAAGGCTCCTAAGGAGGTTTAGTCCCTACGGAAGCCAACACAAGTCAATCAGCACAAAACAAATAAATTAGAGTGCAAAACAAGACTTATTTAAGACCAAGGCTTCCGCCTCACTAAACTCCCCCATGTTTCAAGGTATCGCTTCTGTCTTTGACAATAACAATAATGCTACAAGATGCGTGGCCCTTACCATCATAAACCACATTTCAGAGACTTCTCCCAATGGAACTAAAGAGAATAAGGCTCAGAAAAATGGTAAAAGCTTTTGTTCAGAAAACTTTAATGACTACAGAAGTTTTTTCCTCTCTGCAGAACAGTTTCAGAGCCACAAGCCACTCAGCTATCACATACTTGGGCTTCATGGCAGGAAATGCTGTTTTACCCAGAATACCAGAATTCTAAGCTGTGGGATGTTCACATTATGGAGAGCTGTGGCCTGACCTGGGTTTAACTTCAACTCTCCTAACTTCCATGAAAAACTGAAGCCCACAAGCCCAGCTTCTTTCCTTCTTCTTAAAATAATCTTTGCAATTATCTGCAACTGGTGATTTTTTGTGTGCAGAAACATTAAGACCTCAAACCAAAGATACATTTATTAAGTCTAGAGACGTTTCTGTTGACAAATTTTCCTGCTAACTCTGCAGTCAGCACAACGTGCAGCCTAGTAACGTGGGAGAAGACAACCAGCACAAGAGTATTCCAAACACAACGTAAACCATTCTTGCCCAGACCATCTCTCCTCCATTTCAGTTTCCACAGCAGTACATTATTTTAAATAACACATATAGAAAAAGAGATTAAAATCGTTTGCATGAACAGATGGCTGTATAGAATGCTTTCCCAAGCACTATACACCGTAGAGAGGTCTACTACTGGTTAACTCTATCTCTTCTCAGTGGTTTCTTTCATAAACACTTGGAGAATAAAAACCAAAACAGGCCTCATAAATAGCCAAACTGTCTCTACATAATGCTTTAGGGTAGTGTTAAAGAAACCTACCTAATCCCCAGTCCTATATTACAAAGGCTGTTCCTGTGTCAAAGAAACATCTGCAGCAAGACTGTGGTAGTAACAAAGTGGTTTGTGGTTTGGATTTAAGACATTCTCAGCACCACATAACTTCCTGAAATAATCACAGATCAGCAAAGCTTCCTCAAGAAAGTATTACTTTCATCAATATCCTTCCTAAATGATAGTAAGTTGGAAGGCCCCCAAGACAACAGAGGTCTATCGCTCTACCTGGTCAGCACCCATGGAAGCAGCAGCCATGAGCTGCGCTGCCTCCTCGTCTGGAAACTCCTCCATTCCACTCCCCATCCAGCTCTGGTCAGAGACATCCAACTGCTTCATCCACAAACACAGTCTGAATGCACTGTTAGGTACTGCTTTTCTACTGCAACAAGCTTAGAAATATTTGGGCCAACTTGATCAATTACAAAATAAATTCGATTAGATTAAGAGTTTTGCACCAGCTGGACAGGAAAATGCCGCTTTAAAACCCAAAATCACTCTCTGCACCCCTTAAAATAACTACACGGAAGATGGTTGGTCAGCTAGCTCACACCTGCCTTTTGTGCAAGATCGCATCCCCCAAACACTGTTTCCCTTTCTTTCCATCATCAAAAAAGAAACCACTTTTCACTCCCCTGTTTCAACGACAGGAACGGCAGAACTGGCAAGTGGTGGAACTCACCATTCTGGTGTAGCCTTTCCAGTCCATTTTTGCAGATTACTGAACCAAGCACACCTCCATTTTTACCAGTTACAATAAATCTCAGCGACCTCGGTCACAAGGACTTTTAAAGTCTCAAATGAAAAAGATGAAGCTGTACTTGAAAAAAAACGGAACTGGTAATAGAGCACAAAATGGAAAGCTTACCATAAATGCTTCCAAACAAATGCCTTTCTTAACAACTGGGAAATGAAAACGAGTGGCCCTTGCAGCTTTCCAAGTGTTCTCCAGAGCTTACTTGTCACTAAAGGCATCTCCACGTAACATTATTAACAGGCCTACCTACAGCAGCCAAAACGTCGCAAGGACTAAGGCAACTGCACACACTAAGCTGAACCAGCCCTCATTCTGTAACTCAGTTATGTGTGATGAAGTTTAACAGATCAGGACCTGCAGTCCAGCAGCTCTGTAGATCTGACTGAAAACAGGTACTGCCTCTAACAAGCTGCAGAAAAGCTGCCTACCAGCACTGTCCTGGGTAACACTGCCTGTATTTGCCATTTGTTTCCAAAGCATGTATCAGCTGTCTTGGAAAATGTGTTTTAATCTTAATCTTATCCCTAATTTCAAATGATGGAATTCAAAGCCACTATGCTTGTGTACTACTGTGGTAAATGTTACATTTAATGATTCCAAGAACGTTAGCAAACAAACTGTACTTGAGGGATCTTACACAGGTAAATGATAGCCACTGTCAAAACAGCTGGCAGAGGACTTTCTAGATTTACTACAGCAGCAGCTTCTTGATCCACGTAGGGAAACTGCAGCAAGATGTGTCCATAACGAGCTGGTTTTTAGATCAAGAACTTCCCTTCAACGTATTTACAAGCCATTTTACTGCCGCACTTCTAATGTACGCTCCTATTCAACGCTCTTAAATCTCATCATACGATCAGCTGAATCTTGCAGAAACAGCATTCCCGATGCCAGGGGTAACCTTCATGTGAGGAAGCGTCTCCGAGCCTCTCACTGAAGCCTGCCGGGGAGCAGCCCCGCAATGCGTATGATGCTGCTGCTCCTCGGGATCAATCAATAGCCACCAGGCCCGCGTTCACATCGCGATCCCGCACGGTCTGGCCCAGGCGCAGCTCTGGCTCATCCCTGCACAGAGGTTTCCCACGCCAGCCCAGCCAGGCCCGGCTGCCCAGGGGCTCTCGGAGGGGTTTTATCCCCGCTGCCGCCGCAGCTCTGTCCGGCCCCGCTCCGGCCGGGTCTGCCCGCGGGACCCTCCCGGCAACAAGTGCCGCCCCCCGCCCCGTTATGTAACAGGCGGGCGGACACAGCGAGCGCCGCCGCCGCGCATCCCCCGCCGGGTCGGGCCGGGCTCTGCCCTGCGCGGCTGGGAGGGCTCGGGACCGCTCGGCGCAGGTGAGCCGGGACGACGAGCCGCCATCCCCTCGTCCCCTCTGCAGGTGCAATGGCCGCGGCGGGGTCACCCCGTCCCCAGCTCCATCCTCCCCCCTTTCCCTACCCGCGATATCCACCCGCCTCCGCGCTCCCTCCCCTGCGCAGAGCGCCAAGGACACCGTCCCCTCGCCACCCGCGGCGCAGCTCGGGAGGCGACCCGGACCCGTCGCCCTCGCCATCCCCAAGGTGCCGCGCAGCCTCCCCCGCCCGCCCCAGCCGCGTTACCTCG
>VXBT01001855.1:533376-573095 GCA_013400235.1 Oriolus oriolus
CGCCGCCGCTCCGCAGAGCAGCGCGGCGAGCAGCAGGCGGGCGGCGGGGGCCGGCATGGCAGCGCGGAGCGGGGAGCGGGGACGACAGCGCGCAGCCCCGGCTGGCGCCCCCGCTGGTCCAGGCTCCGCTGTGCGGCGGGCGGAGGGCTCGGCTCGGCCCCGCGGAGGAGGAGGAGAAGGAAGAGGAGGAGGAGGGAGGAGAAGCGCTGCGCGGCCCCACTCCGCTCACCGTCCCTCCCCTCNGCCCCGCCCCCGGCGCGCTGAGGGCACTGCGGCACCGCCGGGCCCGGGAGCGGCTCCGCCACGGCTGCTTCGGGCTTCTTTTGGCTTCTTACCGCGGGCTGAACCGGGCTGCGGGCAGGGAGCAGCGAGGCCGAGCCGTGGCCTCCCCGACGCATCACACAGCTGAGGGAAGCTGGTGCCCGTCCAAAGCCTCACACAGCTGATTTAATAAATGCTGATTAAGCCCCCAAGTCGTTAGAAGGAGTTAAACACCGTATGAAGCTATTTAAGAAATAATTAACCCTGTATAAAGCTATTTGAATGCTTTCACCCAACATTCACATATCTTTTCAGAAAAAAAGGCAAAACCGCTGGGTTTTACCCAACCCAAAGCTGCTGCCAAAGGCGGACAGTTACAGGGACGCACTGGGAATGGGATGCACGAACCCAGTCAGCTGCTGGGCAGGAGCAAACTGCCAACACCTGGTGCTACAAGCACCAGGTACCAACAATCACGGCATCATTTAGGTTGGAAAAGACCTTTAATATCACTGAATCCAACCATTAACCCAGCACCCCCACTTTGCTGTTTTCCCAGCTCTAGAAGTGCAGTCCTGCAGGAACGTGTCCCCTTCAAACACGAGCACACCTTGGTGCACCATCAGTCGCTCCAGGTCGATGCTCGCAGACTGAAGGGGTTCCTTGGCGCTCCCCAGGTGCGCAGGGCTGTGCTGTGACACGGCTTTAACCCTGCCCAAAGGGAGCGGCAGAGGCGCTCACAGCTCAGTCTGCAGAGTAACAAACCCTTTTAGTGTAGGCTTAGTGACTTCTATCAAGGCAAAAGATTACTTCTGTCTGGAAAAATTTCCAAGTACTATCTAAACCAAGAATTTTCATTAAGTTGCACAGAACTTAATAGAAAAGTTCTTTGCTCTACTATCAAAAATTTCAATTAGAAAATGTTTCAACAAAGGAAAAAATGATCAATACCATGATCTGAGTTTTGACAATTAAAATGCAACCAACTTATTTTATAATTAGATCTGACTACTCATCCTTTGTACCTATTAGCCATTTCACTCCCACAGTGAAATAAAAATAAAGTCCAAAATGTTCAGGATCCTAGAGATGTGGTATTTCATTACTTTCTGTGCAAGTTAAATACCAAGATTGATCTGTGCTGGAAAAGCCTCCCCCTCCCTCCTGAGGCAGCCTAGGACTGACTACTTGGTCACCCCACACTCAAGATGGGGGTGAAACCAAAGGTGAGAAACCGACCTATCCACTGCCCTGGAGCAGCCAGTCAGGTCTCAGGAGGTGACAGGATGTGGTCTGTACAAGCCAGTGCATTTGGGTATCCAAAGGAAAAATGTTCATCCTCTCCCATCCTCAAAACCAACCACTTTTACTCGCTGTACATGAGTGTCTGCAGAGCAGAGCAGGAACCTGAAGAGCCGTACCCTGAGGCCCAGCCCAGTGAACACCCCCCAGTTACTGTCCTGTGCTCTGGAGCTCTCCCTTAGCCAAGTTACTCCACATTTATTCCACTGACTGTAGGGCAGCTGCTCCATCAAGAGCTAAGACATCTTTCTTTTTTTAAATAAAGCTAAAGCCTCAGTCTAAACCTCCTTGATTTCTCAGCCTGGCTAACATATGCTGGATGGCAGATCATGTCAGAAGAAGCCTGGAGCCCATCTGTTGCCAGAGAGCTGAGTCTTTACATTCTGCCAACGCAGCTTCAGCTGACAGGGTGCTACATGATGGGTTTTTCTTTTGCATGGAGAATAGGACTGTCCAGCACAGTGTGACTCTCAAACTAGGCTTACTAACGTAATGTCTGAGTAAGAACCACCCCATTAGTAAAGATTTTCTAGGCAAGATATCATCAGTTGAAAGATGATTGCCCATTGATGAATACATGGTGTAACAGTAACACATACCCAGTATTCACCCAAATATTGGAATTTGATTAGGAATCTAACTATGGGCAGAGCTTTAATGTCAATATAAAGTTATCTGAAGAGGGCTGAACGTCCGGCCAGTCAGCATTCACATACACATACTCTAATAAAACTTTTTTGGCAAAATAAATTATCGTTAGTTGTGGCAAAAACACATTTTAAAAGAGCTCTGCATTTCACTTGGGCTGTATCGTGCATTATAACAGGAGAAAGCACAGCACCATGGACCACAGCGAGAAGGGGACTTCAGTGTTAACATCAGGACTCATTCAAATTGTTCTTATTCTGCAGAATTAGGAAGAAGAGACAGTTTTAAGAAAAGAAATGCTATGTCCAGGTAAACCTTATTTATTTCACAATGACACTACCAGCTCAGAAGAATTAATCAGCTGAATCAGTTGTGCTGAAACTGGGAAATTTCCAAGGAAGGAGAAGGTATTGATGGCATTTCACTTTCTAAGCAAAACTCCTCCGAGTCAGTTGTGACTAAGGCACTGATTCAGTAAAGCAAACAATTCTTTAGTCTGTATTTTAGGATCAATTCGATGTCTTTGTTTCCTTGGATGACTGAGAGGTTTGAACTGGCAGTTGAGAGGTTGATACAGACAGGATGGGCCCTGCACACAGGATGAGGCCAAATGAAATCCTGATCCCTGTCACCACGGATGTTCCACTGGCACTTACTCTGGAAGCGCAGTAAATACAACATCCTCTCATTTTGTTTCACAAAACCCGGTTTGATTTCAGTCACCCAGTGTGGGACCTGCTGTGCACCAGTCCTGTTTGCTGTTAGGCAAGAGCTGTCCTGTTCCTGTCTGCCAGAGGAAACTGCATTTCCCACACTGACAGAGATCCTCACCCTATCCGAAAAGCTACATGCCATTATTTCAGAGAAACCCAGGGAACTAACTTCAGCACCTTCATTTTAGCACTTATCTCCCTCCTACTCTCTGACCTGCTTCTCAGGTTCCAAAAAACCACTGATTTTTATTTTATTGGTAAGCAACAAAACTGGAACAAATGGCTCCTGGCAGAACATGTTTTCTGTTTCAGCTGAAAACCTATCGGCCTGATGTCCTTGAAATGCACAGTGTAACTAATGCCCGCCTTGCAAGGGCTCAGGAGGACACATTTATTGCGCTTGTCAGAGCGGAGCTGAGCAGCCAGAACAGAAAAGATAGGGTGATAGGGAAAAATGAATGCGTTTGCCTGCTTCTGAAAGGCAGGCAACACACACCCTGAATACAGGGAGCGGCAGGACATGCTCAGGTGCATCAACAGCAGATCTGGATCTGCTTGTTAGAACCCAGGATCATAAAGGATTTTGAATACATGCAGAATATGCACTGTTACTACTTCTGGATATTAGACTTGGACCCTTGTTTAAAGGGGGATGCATAGGGAAAAGGCCCAAACTTCCAATAGTCTAGAACTGCATTGAGAAAATGGCTGTCTTTAAATAAAGAGGCTGGAACCAAGTGGGGGCTGGCCTTTCATCTCAGTGCAATTAATGTCTGCATAGTAGTGTGTTTGCAGATGATGGTTTCTTTTAATGGGAAGTTAAAACCCAGCTTTATCTCCTCCACCAGTTTATCACAGCTGCCCTGAAACCACTTCTGAGAAGGGACCAATTGCCATAGAGACTGCACTAATTAAGCTCATGAGAGCTGCATGCACACCCAAGCAAAATATTAGATGAGGGCAACAAAAGAGCAGCTTCTGAGAAGTGGTAACACAGCACCAGTCTAGCTGCTCCTATCCCCACTGGAAAAGGCAATAGGACAATGCCAAAGTATCTGGGGAATTTGAATTTTGGTGTTTTCTGGTTCTGACATGGCATTATCAGTCTAAGGCAACCAGGAAGAACAAACAATAATGAGACTAAGAAAAAGATAATTTGGGGTGAATATAAGGGATTAATTCTGCACAAGGTCTACGAAGCCCCAGAACAGTCTTGTAAGGCAACAGGCAGTAGAGGCATCTTTTGGGTCACTCAAAAGAAAACTCCCCAACATAATGCCAGAGCAATGCCCCTGCCAGCTGTAAGACAAAACACACACAGGTGACCTATTAGATCATTTCTAGCCTTGCTGTCCCAAATATACAAACTGAACATAGAAAAGCATAAAAGTGATGTGTTTTTAGATTCAGTAGATTAGGACTTTATTATTATTTTTTAATGCTTTGGAATCTGATTGTATATTTTAGAGGAGAAAAAATTAGAGGACTGGTTCTTCCCACAATTGAAAATTTCCAGAACTGCTTTGATCATGTATGAGAATTGATTTAGGGGATGCAAATGAAGGCCTTGGCAATCTGAAGAAGAAAATCTTCTCCCCTGACATTTCTGAACGCTCAGAGAATTCTCAACAAGTCATTGAAGTAGGGGTTCATCAGAGAAACAAAAAGAAAATTCAATAGGCAAAGAAGTACATGAAACCAACCAGCTCCCTCACAAGAAAACCAGCAGCATTAGCAATCTTTCCACCTTGTTCCATCTTCTTCCTACTCACACTTACCTTCTATAGCAAAATATGCATCCAGAAACATGAAAGCAATGAAGGGGAGATGCAAGTCTTCCCTTACAAAGGGAGACTGAATATTCTGCATCACCATTATAATATTTTACAACTCATTAGCACTTTCCATCCCAGGATCTCCAAGCATTTACAAGCGTTAATTAATGCACTCTCACAATAATTCTGTGAAGCAAAAGGCAGGTGTCTGGATACTGTGGTGACAGGTGCATTTCAACTGAATAAGACAGAATTTCTAGGCTTTCCATTTACATATTTAGGAAAGAAGGGAACAAAGAGGGGAAGAAAAATTAACAAGTGCTGCAATGCCTTGAAATACCTCAAATCAAGATATACTGTAAATACCTTGAAATACCTTGAACAGACTGGCTTTCAAGTCTTTACCTAAAAAGCAGTACTTGTTAAGGACCTCAAGAATATTTAGGCTTTATTAACATTAAGTCTTTGCTGAGTGAAGAACTGTGGGGTTTTTTCCAGTTCTATCACAGATGTCCCTCTGGGACAGTGTCTTGCCCCTCCCCTATTTCCTTGTCTGACAACACAGTCCAGTAACACACCAGGTATAAAAGGATGGGTGGATAAACCAACTCGTATATTTGCACCACGTCCTGGTGACAGTGTTTAAATTTCTCAGCTTACAGATGTTTTGTATTCTTTAGGCTCATGGTATTCTGCAAACATCTGGTCACACAATGACGTTTTCCTCTCTGCCTTCCCCCTGCAAGGGAGAAGAGACATGTGCATGAGTATTCCCCTCCCCAAGAGCCATATGGGAATGTAAAGGCATTCTCTGAATTCATTACCCGGCCCTACAATATGATTCCGTCTTTGTACGGGCAAGAAAATGGATGTTAATTTATTCCTTATTGCTAATTTGAAAAGGAGCACAAACACAACAGTTCCATTGCAGAGACTTCTACCAAGGGTGTAGTTTAAGTCCAATTATGTGCTATTAGTACATTTGCTCTTTATTCCTGTGGCATATTAATTACATGTCTAGTATTCTGATAATTAACACAATTACACTCTTTATTTTCCCCTTTCGTAGCCAATATTCTTGCATTTTATTCTGATAAGTAATTTTCTGTAGGTAAAAGGAGCCAAATCATCACAAATTAATAAAATCAAGCAATGAGTCTTCAAATGAGCTTATACAGAGAAGTTCCAGCGTGTTCTTGAGCAAAAAGAAAAGCAGATGCTCTCCTATTGGGCTGCAGCCTATCTCAGAGATTCCAAAACAAACCAAATTACTGTCCTCTGGTTGTGTATCCAGCATGACAATCAACCTGAAGCAGCAGGGCCATAAGGACTGTACCAGCACTGCCACACACAGCTCTTCCAGCAATGCCATCACATGTTCAGAGGCTCCCTGGTACCAAAACCTCTGATCTCCCACTGGCATCTGTGAAACTCAGTGACATTTAGCAGAAACAAAAGTGACAAAGGGTCAACCAAGATGATTTACAACTGCACAGGTCATCCACAAACCAACACTTGGCAGACATTGCAAAGGAATATCAAGGAACAAACAAAACAAGCACTCTTACTGCTGTAAAACATCAAGGTGGGTAGATGTCACTAAATTAAGTACATACAGATACCTCAAAGATTTGGGTTTTTACCTTCAGGACAAATTCTTCCTCTAAAAACAAGTTACTGTTTCTCTGTAGTTTTCTCTAAAAGTGCATCTTGAACCTCCAGTCAGTCTCATATGCTACGGCTAAAAAAGCCCCACAATGGAAAGAAAGATTCCAGCAGTTTCCTTCTCTAAGTGTACTTTTGAGAAAGGAGGAAAAGAAGGACCAAAATGTTACATCACTCTGCAGCAGTACAGGAAGTTGGTGTAAGGTTCCTCAGCACCCTGTTCTTACAAACATGCCATTGTTTGTCTTGAAATTGGTTTCTCACAAACTGTTGTTCTTCCTCTACTTGTACAGATCCCTCTGCACTCCTGGCCATCCAAAGGCATCACATCTGGCAGGGAGGCTGCAGCTTCAAGAGACATCTTCCACAGAGTCTCAGAGAATTCCACACATTGATATGTTCAAAGCGTCCCAAACCTCAGCAAAGCATGGCCAATACCTGCGCTGCCTGTACTGTCGGGCTGATGAAGGAAATGCTGAAGATCATTCCTGTAGATCAGTCACAAAAACTGTCTGGGACAAAGTTTAGAATTGATGCAGATATCCCGATTTCTGAGCCCATGTTTTACCTACATAACCTACCTCTGGTGTTTTAAAAAGTCCCTTTTGAAATTACCTGGTCAGGAGGAAAACCCTGTTTTACTGTTCTTTTTTCCCCCCCCCCCCCGCCCCCCCCTTTCTTTCTCTAAAATTCCAGCTTCTTCCTGGCAGTGCCCTGGCTATTTAAGTTACAGTCTCCTCAGACACGAGTGCAGCTAAATCCTTTGTCATCTCCCACATTTATTTCTGTTCCGGCAGATACCAGTGTGACCCTTCCTGCAGTAAGCCACTGCCCTCCTGGCCTCCACTCTAATTGCAGCTTTGCTAATCATGTTTTGATCACCACCCATCTAATCGCTGCTGCGCACGCCAGAGCCGGCCTGTGAGCCGGGCAGAAGGGCACACACGCAAACGCCGCCTGTGCTGCCGTCCGTATGGGAAGGATCAGGGGATTACGGGGAACAGGCAGCCCCGATCAGCGCTGCAGAGGCACCGGGAGCTCCTCGCCAGCGGCAGGGGCCGATTGCCTCCCCGTGGGGAGCTCCAAGGCACACAGTCTCTGCAGGGACACATCTGTCTGCCCTTGGCAAAGCTGGGTGCTGCTCTCCCTTGCTGTTCTGAGCAGGAAGATGGTTCAATGCCGGCAGTGACCCGTCCCGGGGTGGGAAGGTTGTGTTAAAGCAGTGGAACACCGTTCTGGGAACGTACAGAGGGTTGTTGCTATCACTGACTCAGCCACCGACCCACCACCAGCAGGAAAACAGCAGAATTCTATTCAGTGGCTTTTGAATAGATGTTATGAACACATTAACCCTAAAAGGGAGCCAGCAAAGAGCTGATTTGTCTTAACAAAGCAGGAAACAAACATCCACTGAGTTAAGGCTCACATACCAGGCAGAACGGACCTCCTCAACCAACCCAATATATGCAAATGAATCGGAGTGATTTAGAATAATTACCCCATCCCAATGTGTGCTGCTGTAATGTATCCATTAGATTGTTAACTCCATGATTTCCTCTACTCAGTGAGGGAAGACAAAACACTTCCAGTGGGTTCTTTTGGAAAGGTTATATGCCCACCTTTCTTTCATGGGGTCTACTTCTGCTGGACCCCACAGGATCTCAGGGACCATCCCACTACTCAGACAAACATTCAACAGCCACGAATTTCCACTTCACCTGGCCCTCTTAACTTTCCAGGCTTTCTCTTATTTTCAGCCTGGACAAAGAGCTTCCAAACTGAGACTTTTTACTTTTTCTCCTTCTGCTCTATCCTCTGTTCTGTGTCTGTCAAAAGTGGATCAGCTGAATAAGTGGAATGACACACTGTCTTCTGCAAAAGGAAGCGGGGGGGCTTTAAATCCCATGTTGTGTTAAATGACTGAAGTATAGTGCTTTGTAGTGTATGCTAACAGCACACACTGCTCCCTGTTTACTGCTGCTTCAATGAGACATTGTCCATTGAGTGGAAGTAAAAAGCTTATGAGATGAGACAGGCATATCATCCTGTCTGAAGCCCAGCTTACACAGGCAGCTTCGTGCAGCAGGAGGAAGAGCCTCTGGGAATGACCAGCATCTGTTAAACATTAAAATACAACCCAGGATAGGTCAAGTATTTATTGACCTGATCTAAAACTGAGTCTGAGTGCCCAGGTTTCACTGATTTGAATGAGAGGCATATGATGACAGCTGAAACTCCAGAGGCTCTGCAGTGACTGAGGAGTCCTCAAACTGAGCAAGACACAGAGGGGCGAGTCTGTCTGCAACAGAGTAAACAGGATAAACCTTTTCCATTTGTTAAAGCCATGATTTATGTACAAGATTATCATATGCCACTCTACAGTCCTAATCCTAGACCTTGAAGAAGCAGTAGAGATTAAAGCCTCTGACCATTTTCTAATGTCACTAGTAACCAGTGACACATCTCAGACAGAAAAGACGCTAAAGCAACGAAGGGGAAAAACACCCTAAATGTCTGTAGAATATCCTATTTTTTTCCCAGTGAAAGGCACACAAAGCCACACATCACACAGTAGATATGCACAAGAGAATTCAGCACTAGAACATCTTCATACCCTTTTCCCTCAAGCATCTCTGCTCCCTTCGCTGCCCAGCTCTCATTCTGCCTAACAGCTCCTTAATCACAATATCTGTCACACACATGAAGTATTATTTAACCTCCAGCACAGAGGAAAATGCATTTATAACCTACTGGGTTTTCCCCTTTAATCTCTCTTTCTTCCCTTAGTGCTCCCCCTCTCTTTTTAGTAGCTCTAAGCAAGAATGGTGCTAACAACCTTCACAAAGACTTATTCAGGTCCAGACAGAAACCAACTCTCTGCACTCTTGTCAAGACAGGAGACTAAAAAAACAACACACACGGCCTCTTCTTTCTACCCAGGTGACAGAACACACTCAAACAGATCACAAAAGCAGTGTGGCCTCTCCTGCAAAGATGTCAGTAACTGTCATTTTAGAATTACAGAATCAGTTTGTGACTGAGGCTCAACTCAGCCACAATCCAATCCTGCAGATAGAATGTTATGATCCCTCAGTGATATTTAATAGTTCTTGTGTTTCAAAAGTATTTTTGTGTCTTTGCTCTGCAGCAGCCTGACACAGCTGAATTTAATGTTTCTTCTGTCTGGGCAGAATTCGAGGTGTTGACTTCCAGCTTTAAGCATGACCAGGTCTAGGATCTTGTTCTCTGTGACCCATCTCACCAGCACTTAAGTCAAGGTGCTGTTCCTGATAAATTCTCTATTTAAACCCCCAAGGACCTTCTCTGCAGAAGGATATGAGCTGGCAATCTTTGCATACACAGTGGTACCAGGCTAGTCTACTACTTACTAGAGCAGGTACACTCTGAGCTCTGCTGGTTTTGGTGTCTGCAAAACCCTTACCAAGCCTTTCCTCATCATTACTGGGATGTAGTTTATCTAAACACTTCTCAGTTATCCAAGTCTCCCCTCCTCCTTTTGACAATGGCACTGAAAGTGAAAAGATCTAATTTAATTCCTTGCACTGCTCCAATCCTCTGACATCTAGACTTTGCTACATTTAGAGAGAAGAAAAAATCAGGTAAAAATGATCACGTAGCTACAACAGCCAGGGAGCCAGCACGTCCAATGTAGTTTCAGAAACCTGTGACCTCAAGGTCAAGGTCAGACTAAAACAAAGGCACCGCTGTACACCCATATGGTGTGAGAGCAGCTAAGCATGTACAGAACCAGCACGAGGCACAGCTCCTTTTAGAGAGAGACTCTGAAGTCTGGTGCTGCTGGCAAGGCAAGGCAAAAGCTTAAGATTCTGTCTAGTTTAATTATCATCTTTCTGCAGGCTCCAAGAAGCTTATGAGAACACAACAGTGAGGCAGAATTCTCCTCCTATGCTTCCACCTACAGAACCTCATCCTTTCTTGACCCGCCCCTATTTCCCTCCCCACATACCCCAGAGATTTAGCAGAATCAAGCCATTAAAAAATCCACCACTGAGCAGAGGCTACACTGTGAGCTCTTCTCCTGGCCAGAGGCAGGGCTGTGCCTCACTGTGCCCAGGCAGCACCACACCCCAGGCACAGCAGCACCACTCACACACCCCAGGCACAGCAGCACCACTCACACACCCCAGGCACGGCAGCACCACTCACACACCCCAGGCACAGCAGCACCACTCACACACCCCAGGCACAGCAGCACCACTCAAACACCCCAGGCACAGCACCACTCACACACCCCAGGCACAGCACCACTCACACACCCCAGGCACAGCGCCACTCACACACCCCAGGCTCTGGCTGCAGACACGGATCAGGGGACACACGGTGTCTGGCTGCTCCAGGCACTCAAGGTATGGGACAAAGGACTGAAGGCAAATGCTCAGCTACCACTGTCCATTCCAATCACGTTCAAGGCAATTTACACTGTGCCCTCCGATTAGGAGGTCACAAGCAAAGTTGAACGTGGATTACAGTGCACAGTCAGCAGCAACAAGAGCTCCTGTGTCACTCCTTGATCAAGTAACTCCCTGCATTCTATTTCATGGGACTCACGTATGCACATGGTAACATCCAAAGCTGCTCTCTCCTGAAGCAGCACCCTCCTCTGAAATCATGGAAACTTTACATCCCTTCATGCAGGGAACAGGAACAGCAGGGAGCAAGGGTTTGGAGCCACATCCCTGCTCAGGTGTGTCTCTGCATCCAGCCTTGATGGGAACTTAAGTTTTCCATGCTCATCTCACAGAATTCCCCTCCTCTGGGGAAAGTATTTTCAGAACAATCATCCTTGCTCCTTCCATCAGTTGGAATATTCCATCAGGAGAGTCCCGAGTTACACCCAGAGTAGTGAAATTACTTTCACCTCACTGCAACTGGGGATGTGTTTTATGTGACAACATGGGGACTGCAGTGCAAACCCCGTGTGCTTGTGAACTGTATTATGGTTTGTGTCTTCCAAAATGTGAAATGAGCTGTACAACAGAGGTGTGCAGTGAAATGAAACACGGAGAACTTACCCTTCATCTGCGGCTAAAACCCCACCAGTTAAGCCAGGAATACTAGTAAATACCCATTCAAACATAAATCCAACTAAAGGGGGTCCCTGATATTTTAAGAGTCTCAACTGAGAACACAGATGTAACCTTAGGATTCAGCTGAACCAACTTAAAGTACCAAGGTTAAGCTGAAGTATTTTATAACCTTGGGAAAAAAAACATCATTAACTACCTGTGTTACTCACAGAGTGGGTAAAGGGCCTTCTTCTCTGGCAGGTGGGCAAAGAGCTCAGGTGCTGAGTATCACTGACAGGCACAACACTTGGGAAGAGGTACCTGAGTGTCTCCAGCTGCTCCCGTCATGGACAGACAGGATCCTCTCCTGCCCCGTGGGGATTGCTCACTTGTAACCGCATCAGAAGAGAGCAGCAGGAACTGTCAGTGGTGAAAAACTAAAGTACAGAGGCGTCAGTTCACATCTGGGCTGGAGTCATTGTTACGATTGTAAAACAAAGGCTGAAAGTTTCTTTTCTGAGTTTCACATGGTCACAGAGCGCCATTTAGCACCAAGGAGAGTCAACCTGCAAAACGTCAAGGCAGTAAAAAGCTCTGTGCATAGAACCATTTCATGCTGATACAAGAGGCAGCTTGTGAGCAGCCCAGGTTATAAAGCTTCAAAAATTTTTTTTCTCTTTTCCAAAATAAACAATCCCCAAATTGAGGTGCTTCAGGCTACAAAGGAAACCAGCCAGGTTGTTTACAACATACAGCAGGAATCTTGCTCAGGGCAAATCAGCTGCAGAGCAAATGAAAACAGAGCTCAGAAGGCAGTAGGTGATTTCTGTCTTTGGATGTGAACCTACCTCAGTCTGGCAGGGAACAGATCCAAGCTCCTACCTTAGTAAGTAACAACAATGGCCCTCCCTGATATACAGCACTTTTGTATTTGTAAAACTCTGGAAAACATCAGTAACAAGGAGGTTTAAGGGAAACTGCAGTGCAAAGTGTCTGTAAATGCAGCGAGTCTAAGGCAGATCTGGAAGAACCTCCACAGCAATCCAGGGACCTATTCCTGACTGCTCCAGAATTCAGATACACAGGGCACAGATTTTGCAGGATGCAAATCACTGATCACCTGAGGCTGCAAGAAAAGTCTGTCCACCAGTTCACTCACTGGTGCTGTGCCTGCTCCTGATTACTGATATTTGACATTTTAACACCCTTTCAAGACAGTTTTTCATGAGGCCATTCACACTGCCTAACTTCATTGAAATTATTCATCCAGGCCTAACTGTCAGGATCTTTAAGGATGAAATAAAAACATTTCACCTCAAAGAAATTGAAAAACAGATGTTACTTCCTGTGGCTGCTGCCCTGCACACAACACACACCTCTGACTGCCGGTGAGTAACAAGTGGGTCCATCCCACGGGAGGGGCTGGTGCTCAGGCTGTATTTACCACATCTGTCAGGCGGCTTAAAAATCAACTGCCTCCAGCAAATATCCCACCAAGGCAGCAACCCTGCAGCACTTCACTGTTCCTGCCACTCTTATACCCAAAACAACTGTTCTGCAGCTTTAATGGCGCTTCCTAAACGCCCTCTATTAACATCCAAGCTTTGGAACACTTTGTTTCTGATGGTTAACAGGGAGGAAAAGATGCACTCACTAAGGACTTTCTTTTGTGCAGACTGAATAGAACTCAAGATTCCTTAAACTTCCAGAAACTGTTCTTCCTGCACTCTTGGTTTTCTGCTGGTCCCAGGGCCCCGCAGCCTTTTTTGCTGTCAGCTCTGCCACAGTTCTTGAGGAGACAAGAGACCAAAAAGAAAGCTGAAGGACTGATCTTAAATGAATCCAAATCATACATTCCTCTCCCTGCCCAGGCGCTCAGCGTATTTCATAAAATAATTTCTAACATATTTTACACATTTAACTCAAAGCTTTTGACTTCTAGCCTTATTTTTCCCTTTTGCAGGGTAGAACACTGGTAACTTCAGACATGGCACTGCTCTGTTCTTGTAAGGGATTCTCAATAGCCACAGGAATTTATCCCACATCCGATCCTGATATCTTATTTAGACAATCTCTGCTATGGGTGATGGGTCTTCCTACTTCATGGGCCATTTAATCTTCAGCCTTTAACAGAACTATTTAGGCTGCTGGTGAATTATAAAACAGACTTTGTGGAACTGAAACAGATTTAATGGCCAAGCATTAGACACACAGGCCATGGAGCAGCCAAGAGGATACAACTTCTAATAACTACTTACCTTAGGCAGAAATAGAAACAAAAAATCTCAAGAGCTTTTTAAATTTGTGATCCAAGCTTCTTTCAGGCAGTACCTCCTTCCAAAGTGTTGCTGTGCCTCCAGCTCACATGTTCTGTCACTCCAGGGTTTATTTTAGGACCTGGGAGAATCAAACTCAAGGCCCAGGTGAATGGTGGAGCCTCATTTTCTTTTACAACAGGCCATGCTCAGACACAATGAGCTTCCAACAACTGCAGCAACTGCTGCCCACCTGGGAACAGAGGAGGGGTGGGATTCAGCTCTGAATCTTCTCCTCAAGCTCTGGAAAACACAGCATGTTATGAGAAGTAGATAAGCAGCTTGGCAGGGAAAGTACAATAGCACATTTTGAACATCTAAAGGAACATTTCTCCCCAAAAGACCACCCAAAGAGCATGTGCTTTCCTTGGAAAATGCCTCTAAAGCTTTTGCACGCCCTTTCTGAATGCCTTAAGCACTATATGGTTGATAATTGGACTATAAAGCTTTTTCTAGTTACAAACATATTTCACATTACATCTGTGCTCAACTCTGGTCTCTAAAACATTAGATTTCCTGGTTTTATTAGTAATGGTTTACTTGAGAAGGCAAAAGCACAATGGCAAAGCTAGAGAAATGTGTACAAGCAATAAACAAGTCCACCATGCTGATGTCCTGTGCAGGGGCTTCTCCACCTCCCAGTTAATCCACGCCCCACAGCTGGAATAGGGATTTTGTTTTCATAGCAAGAAGATAAATGCTTAGAAATACAATTCAAAGGGAATAATGGAAAGCCCTCTTTGCCACTACTTTCTCCTCAATTTATGTATGAATTCTTTGACTATAAATCTTCCAGCCCTGGTTGAGAATACAGAAGTCACCGGTGGGGAGGGGCAGAGCACACAGGTAACAACCAAGCACAAATATTCCCAAGAGACCACAACTCCTCCAATGTCTGAAGCCCATATCAAGTTATTTATACAACACACTGGCTTTTTTCAGTACATCTTTCTCAACAGATTACCCAAGACCCCAAGTTTGGAGTGGATGTGAAAGTCTTTCTCAAAGGTGAAGCCAAGTGTTTTTCATTTGGCAGCTGAGCAGTGTAATAAATCAATATGAAACAAGAGTAGCTATTAAAAACTGTATTTCCCCCCTCACCAACAGTTACATTTTTAGTGAAAAGATTAAACATAAACACTTCACTTTTCTTCTTGAAAAGATTTAGCAGCTGAGGAGTGCCGTGGATACCCAGGGATGATGAATGTTAGCACTGCAGGGCCACCACAGAGCAGCCCCTTCCTTGAGCCACAGTCACACGTACCCCCCTCAAACAACACTGTAAGGGCTGGCCCCCTCTGCACCAAATTCATTTAAAGTGCTTCTTAGGCAACCAAGTCAAAATCTAGAGAGTCTTTTGGGCTCATTCCTGGTTTATTTTAATAAAGAAATTTCTCATCTGGCCCCAACAAAAAGGGGTAAAAGATTTACTTTCACATAGAACTTTACAAAGCTGCAACTGAATCAAAAGGAGCGTTTTCATAAATAGATGTTGCTCTCATTACACAGTATTTATTTGCTCAAGATAACTTCTTCCTTGTGCTCACAAGTCCATTCTTCCTTTTGCAGACAGTCCATGGTTTCTCTCCAGCTTTTCCCCCATTTTGAGACCACAACAGCATCCTGTCAGCAGAATTCCTCGCCGTGAAAATGGTCATGTTGTCACAGTCAGACTCTAGAATTGTTACTGAAAATAATTAACAACCATAGGAAAAGAACCAGGAACAGGTGAATTGAGTTCAGCTTTAATAGATTCTGAAACATCTCGAAGTCAGTGCAACCCACAGCAAAATCCAGAAGTTTTGTAAAAACCACCTGCACACATGAGAGAAAATGAAGTGCTTGGTTTTAGGCAGCAGTGCTGGAGACCATGTGCAGATTCCTGAACAGTCAGTGTACCTCGGGAATTTCACTGCAGGTTTTTCAGTCTGTAAATGTCTGTGTGTGTTTTAAGGCCCTGCAGCTACAAAGAGAGTAAACCTGAGAGTGTCACCTGTACACTCAGTGTTGGACAGCCTAATGCAGCACTGCTGCCTCTTGGAACAGTGCCTCGAGAACATGCTATTATCCTAGGATCCAGAGAATTTCCCTATCACCAAACAGCTGCAAGGAGGGAAACCATGTACAATTTTTCAAGTGACTGGAAACTTCAGTTTATTAAAGCCCAGTGCAAGCTGGATTTAAGTTAATGATCATTAATTGTTCCTAATGTGAGAGCTAGTCTTGTGCAGCAATTAAAGGGTTAAAGTGGAACTCTGTAGTATTTTAAGCAAGTTCACATATTCTCTATACAAATTTGGCAAATTCACATCACAGCCATAGATCTCATTCTTGCAATTCCTGCAAAATATCTACAGCTCCTCTGTCGGAAGCAGAGAGAAGCCCCTGAGCAGCCGGGTGCGCCAGGGCTCGGGCACAGCCTCCCCGCGCCCACCAGCGCTGGGGAGCTCCGGCCTCCAGCCTGACCAGGTGGACTTCTTGAACCAAATCTGCTTTGACACATGCTCCCAAAAGAGCTCGAGGCCACAGAGCAGCTGAGTATGGAAAAACTGATTGCATCAGAAACACTGCAGCCAAAAGGAAATCAAAACAATGACTCCAAAGCCAATCAAAAAACCAAAACAACCCCCCAAAAGCAAGCGTTTATATGCGTGTAGATGTAATAAATATTGCAAAGCACATTTGTCTTCCCCCCCACAAGTCAATAAGTATAAAGAAATAACCAATGCACCAAAACATCAGCTTCCTGCAATGAAAATGTTGGAGTCAGCAAAATACCTGCAAGCCAACTGAAGGCAAAGCTTTTGCATTGTCACCCAATCACAAGTTGCTTCCAGTTCTATGCAGCCAAATCAAACCCTCTTCAAATTCACAAGTTTGACCTAAATAAGCACCACAGCATGAAAAGCTTCTTTAGAAGTAGGATGTCAAGAGACTTTCTTTAAAATATAAAATAAAATGTGAGATAAAAGGTTTCCATTGGTCAAGTTTGAAAAATTGCCTTCCTTTAGCCAACCACAGCCTGTCCCTTTGAGCCAACCAAAACCACACCTTTAGGTTTGTCCTTAATGAACACAGCCCGGCTGAGTTGCAAAATCTGACAGGAATAGATGGCTGTGAGATGCATTCTGAGGGTTGGGCAAAGGGAAACAACATTACAAAGGAGAAGGAATACCAAGGAACAATTAGGGTGGGCAGAGGAACTTATTAATGCTCAGCCATCCTCCTCTATCTTCAGGAATCTCACTGTCCTCTCCAGTTCTGTGTTGTTCAGGTGTCCTGTAGTTACTGTCTTCTGTCTTCCGTCTCTGATCTGGAAAATGCCATCACAACGTCCTCAGCACCTGCAACAACAATGGATACAGGAAAACTGTGCCATAATTACTTCCTTTAAAGAACAGTGGAGAGATGTGGTACCCAAACTGTCATTCCACACATCCATACAACCAACAGGAAAGGGAATGACAAACTAGGGAATGCCAAAAACCCCACCACTGCCTGCTCCAGTCAGGTAACTGCTCAGCTCCACAGAATTCTCTTCTGAGGTTTGCAAAGTTCAAATTCAACTCAGAAGGAGCATCAGCATGTAAAATTCTTCCAGTCTTTTACCTGAAGCATATCAAGAAGCAAATCTCAATTTTGTGCCCCAAGCAACTTCCGCCTATACACCTGCACACAAATTAAAAGAGGACTAAAAAATTCCTCATCTCATTATATGAATTCCATTTCTCAGTTATCTAATTTGCTCTTCAGTTGCAATATAGCAGGAAAAGTGGTCAAAAATGGTTGTTGATTCCCCTTGCTAATGTCCTTAAAAGCTAAACCAGTGCTCATGAAATGCAGCTACAGTTACTTTTATACACTTCACAATTTATTTGTTATATGTACTCAAAGGAGGAAATACTAAAGACCAAGCAGTAGTTTGTTTTTCATATGTAGAGCCCTTATCTTATATAAAACTACATCAAAAACTGCTCTGATGCACCCTCTTGCCAGCATTCAGAAGCCCTTTTCATCTCCTGCACAAACTGTTTCTTCCTTGATCAAAACATAAATGATATATAGCACTGGGATCCAGCTCGGAATTAACAAGCTGCCTTGTTGATTTTAAAACACGCAAGAACTACCAGGCTCTAAAGAAAAACAAGGATTTCACTTGCAAGGATTGTGACAAAGCCTTCAGTGCTGGAGAGGGAGGACCCCACGCTGCAACACTAAGGAGGCAAGGGCAGCTCCAGCAGCACCTCTGGCACTGAGCGTTCCACGCATCCCTTTAAGGTGGACGAGCAGCTGGAGTCGCCTGGCAACCGCGAAATCACAGGGACGTCACTCAGCACAGGGATGAGCTGGATTACGGAACAGATGTTGATTGTTTCCCGGGGTCTCCCCTTTCCAGTGTCTACAAGGGAACAAAATCCTTACAAGTTTCCTGGCAATCCCATGCAGGAAAGGAGGCTGCATCCCAGAAAGCCCCAGAGCCCCCTGACCATGGCTCCGTGTTCCCGCCTGCCCCAAGCTTCCAGCCTTCCAGGGCCACCCAGGGAACGTGGACACGTCCGGAGGTGTCCCCCAGCAAAAGAACCTGGGTGACATTTGTCCAGGAAAAGGTCATCCACATTTCTTAGCACAAAAACAGGTTTTGCTCCAGCCCTGTCCTATAACCCAAACTGCCCAGAGCTAAAGGAAACCAAGCTAACGAGGCTGCTCATTAAGCAATTCTCCAGTGCCTGTGCTCGAGTACAGACACAGACACTGCCAGAGAACAGAGCTAGGCCTTCTGTGTGCTGAAAGGAAAGCAGGGGCTCGAGTACCAGTGAACAGAGCTGCTCCTGCAGGCCCACTTGGCTCCCACAACGGATGTTTTCTTACTAATCAAGTAAAATAATGTAAAAAGCAGAGCACAGGTTACAAAGTTAAGTTGCACATGGCCAAGAGCCTGTGCCTGAGACAATGGGACGGTGAACCAAATTTGCTCTGAGCACATCCTTCACCGAGCTCTGCACTTCCAGCAATTAATGTACAGAACAATGACAGAGGCACGCTTTTACCTGACCTGCATCTGTACACACACAGCTTCTCTCTCCACAGCTGTCTCTTTTCTGGGCACACATTTCTACCCCAAAATAGAGACTTACAACATACCCAATGAAATATTCCCCATCTTTTCTGAGCAAAGCATTAACTGCCACAAACTTTTAGACATTCAAATACTTTCCCCACTGCTTCTGCCTTATGCTTTCTCACCCTCATCCTTCCTAGAAATTAACAATAATTAACTGGTGGGCTTACATCCTTTCTTAGAAAGTAATAGTGACAGTCTTAGCCCACTAACTTCCAAAAAAATTCTGCTGAGATTATGTTCCAATTGCAGTTGTTTGAACTGCTGAATTTAGAGTTCTTTTACATCACTTGTTCTTCAGTCTTAGCAAGCCAAGATGAGCTGAAGGTCAAGTGACTTTACTGCAGGGCAGAGAGGGCTGCAGACACACGCTGAGCTCAGTGTCCCCAGCTGCTGCCCAGCTCACCTGCATGGCAGAAAGCTTCCCCAGGGCACTGATGCCAGTGCTGCCCAGCAAGGACCTGGGTACAGAGACATGAACCCAGCAGGGCACAGGCTGGATTAAAACCACACTACCTTAACACAAGAGAAGTCTAACAGCTGCTGCTTCCAAGTGCTCTTTGGATGATAAATAGATATGTACACCTGATTTGCTTGTAGTCACCTGCAGAATTAATTAAACCCCAAAAGCATTTAGAGATCAGAAGGTTTAGCCTGTTGTGAATTTCTAAAGGCTGCCAAATTTAAAAAAAGAAATTCTTCGCTTCACACAAGATCTTTGCATACATACATTCCTTCAACCACCTTCCAGCAACAATCTCCTAAACATTAACTCTTCCCTGAAATTCCCAGTATTAGCATTCTAGTCTGGCATTCTAAAAATACACCATGCTCTGCTGAGAGGAGCAGCACATTAAAACAAGCTTTGCATTCAACAGAATAAAACTGCACTGAGCAGAGCTCAATCTCCATTCTCCATCACCATCTGCCAAGTCATGAGCATGGTCCCCCGGCACCCCACAAGCTGCCTGGGGTGGTTTTGGTGCCCCACCACCCAGAGAACACGTCTCACCCAGCCAGGCACGTGTTTGCATCTCAGCCTTGCCCTCCCCATGGGACCAGCTTCCTCCAGGAACCAGCACGACACTCTTGTTGCTATAGGAACACCAGAGCTGCAATCACCAAGGTCTCAGCACAATTCCCATCCCGTGCTTCCTCGCTGCACCGCTTCCATTTACAGACCTGCCAGAGCAGCGCCTTCAGCGAGCCCAGAGCCAGCACACCCTGTGGAAAGGGAAGGAGCTGGGGAACAGGGAATATGGGGCTCAAGTAGGAGATGCTTCTGTGCATAAAACTGCCTGAGAGGCATTTTGCTTGTACTCAAAAACATGTGAGCAAGCCTGAATTTCATCCTTTTAATCTGGAGAGCCCTAACAAATGTGAGCTGTGTTAGCTCTTGCTGCAATGCAGGCAAGACCAATGTGTGACTATCCCAAAACAGCTCAAGATTACATCCCCTCTCCAGCACACACACTGGCTGAACTGAGATGCCTCAGGGTTCCTCAGTTATTCTTGGAGCCACAAAAACAAACAACAAACACTTCACAGATGTCAGCTAAAGAGCTCCCTGAGTAAAGAAAAACACCTTGGATTTTGCACTTTCATAATAGGTGTTAACAATGGTTGAAAAATAAAATGGTTATAGAAAATGTGAGCATTACATTAATATTAGACTGACTCAATTAGACTCAATTATCATATCTCCTCTTCCAACAAAAATAAGCATAAACTGAAGGGGAGTCTTAGCCTTCAGGCTTGATTAAAAATTACAGAGATATTCCAAGACGCTTCTTGATCCAAATTAGCCATTAACTTCCATTGCTGGATCCTTAGACAACAAACAGAGTGTCATGGAGGAACTTTAAATGTCAGAGATATTGGTATTAACAGTGGCTCAAGGAGGGTTTATGGCACAAGCCTGAATTCAGCAGAGGCAGTAAAAACTTCTTCCTTCAGTGCATTGTCACACCGCTGACACAACGGACACAGAGGCTGCAGTGACTCCCTGTGGTCAAACCAAGGGGCTCGCGCAGGAGTCACAGACGGAGATGAGAAATCACAGCAGGGGCACCGCAGGGACAGGCTCAGCAGCCCTGCCCAGCTAACTGCTGTGGGGCCACCAGCCTGAGACAGCACATCATGGATGCACAAAGAAGAAACACATCAAAAATGCAATAGAGACTGTAATAAATGAACAAAATTCTACACCATCCATCCTCCATACTCCTGTTAAAAAAACCCCAACAAACCAAAACAAGCTTCCTGGAAGTGCAGCCAGGCTGCAGCATTTTTAAAGCACACCCAGAAACCTGCAGGTCCTTAACAAAGCTCTCAGAGTGCTCAGGCCAACAGTGTTATTCTATTTTTTGAAACAAAGTGGGGATGTGAAATCAGCTTTGTGTCTTTTGTGCCTGCTGGAGGAAAACAGCTCTAAGGATACTTGGCAAGGACAAGCCAGGCTGAGAGCAATCTGTCCTACTATGGAACAAGAGATTGTGAAATCCACTGAAGTGCTAACCTGGTGTAAGTTACTCCCTAAATAACACCCCCTTTTGTTTGTTGTGTAAGACAAGTTGCATAAAGGGAAAAAAAAAATCCTCCAGAGGAGATTCAATGAAAACAGAAAAGTAGGGAAGAAAATTCCTTTAAGCAATCTTGGAGCAGCAGAACAGTGAGTGTGTGGATTTGCAGAGGTTTTTCAGCACAAGGTAATGCCATCTAGTGGAGATACGATCTCCCTCAAGGTGGAAAATCGGGCACACATGCCATGGTGTTCCCAGCTTCCAGGAATTTCATACTCAGCCTTCCTGTTTCACCAGCCCCAGCACCCAGCAGAGGGTACAGGCAGCAGCGAGCAAAGAGCATTACCATTGCTGACTGTTAGAAACCTGGAGAGATTTCTAAGAAAATCGAAGTCCTGAGCAATAAATTGTAGTTGCTTCTGTCTGTACAGCACACTACAGCTTCATCTTTCTCCAAAGGAAAAGGTATTTGGCTACATTTCCTCCATTCCATTTGTACTTCTTGCTATTCACTACTTAATTTGGCATCTCTGAACATGAAAAGAGACAGCATCCTTTCCCACTCTGCTAAATATTTAACTGTTTGCCTTCTTTGTTCTTTTCTTCCCTACCAAGAAAAATCTTAATGGTCAGACCACCAGATGAATTATAATTTTGGACAATTGAAGGTAGATGTGGGGTCAGATCTCCCAAGAGACACAGCAGAGCCTCAGATCCTGTCAAAGCAAGCACCCACAGGGGGGACTTCACTTCCCTGTGGACAAAGTTCTAAGAATCTTCACGGACTTTTATGAAAATGGTGACAGAGAAATCAGTTACTAACTGTTCAAATATGGGACAAGGACAACTTTCTGAACAGTGTGCAAAGCTCTTACATTTCCTGCACTGCCAGATTAGTGAGTCCAGAAGCAGACGATGGAGCTCTTGGTCTCTCTTTTAATAACATTTAAAAGTCACATCAAAACTCAATTTTTTGAGCCTCCAAAGCCCTCTGCAAGGTGAGAAAATGTAATTTCACAGATAACAAAATCAAACAGTTTAGACAGTGAAGTTGGATGGAGCAGCGCAGGAGCACTGCTGTAGGAAGCATCTGTGTCCCCTGGCTGGACTTTTGATTTTATCACCTTTTCTTTGCCAAAGTGCAGGTAATTCAGCATAGATTTCACTGTGAAAAATGTAACTTTTAAGGATAATGGTGAAAAATCCCAACTGCAACCAAGTCTCTCTTAACTGAATGTATCTACCTCAGTTTTTGACAAGAAACAAGCAAAGTCTCACTTTAGACTGGCAGAAAAGCTGTATATTTTGGCTCAGAATTCTTCAAGTATCCACCTCCGTCAACCCCCAGCTATGCAAGGAATGAACACACAGGCTTAAAACACAGCAGCAAGTTTCTGCAGGTTGTGTTTGTAATGGATTTCTAGATGTCTCAGATCTATACTAAGTTTCTGCTCAACTCAGTTCTTTCTGGCACGACTCTTACAGTTTTCCTTCAATTCCAAGCTGCACATTATGAACAGGATCTGGCACGAGGGCTGTGCAGGGGAGGGAGAGGAATCCAGTAAGAAACATTCAGGTTCAGAAGAGATTAGTGGACTAAGAGCAGCTCCACACAATTGTTTACCAAGACTTCTGCAAAGAATTAACAAAACCAGCACGTAGTTCATCTCCTTAATGGGAATCTAAACAAACCAAAGCAGATTTGCAAACTTATTATGTGTCTGCTACCCCTGTCTGTGAATTCATTACACTGTGCAATTAAAGAAATGCAATGGGAAACAAATTCCTCCTATTGCTAATCTTTCCCTCTCACCCTGCTGGAATTGTACCACAGCACTTCACTTCCACACTCATGGAAATGTGAAAAACAAAAGACGCCATTGGATGACTCCATTTTATTTGGTGACAAAAGTGTTATCAAGAATGCAGCCTAAGAATATCAGACTGACTTTACCTGTCAAAATAAAACCACCTGTTGAAAAAGTTCACTCTGGTTCTCTTCCAAAGCCTATTGCAAGCCAGGACTTGCACATCCTGGACTGCAGGATGGGTTTCAGCAGGTGGCACACTATTCTGGGAGTACAGGAAGCTGGTGTTTCCTGAGGCTGCTGTGCCAGGGGAAGCAGGCCCAGGGCAGGGGAAGGCAGAGGGGGGCAGAACTCACCCTGGTCGATGGAGTGCTGCGGCAGCTGGCTCAGCTGGCTGTTCACCACCCCTGCGTACGTGCGCAGGAACTCCTCCTCGCTGGCCGTCAGCTGGGGGCACAGAAGCACTCAGCAAAACCAGAACCACACAGACTGCAGACACCAGCTCCCAGTGAGAGGCACCACAGCGGCCTCTGCTCTACTCTTCACCAGCTGAACCACCCCTTATTTGTGCAGCTCGACCACCAGCAAGGACACAGCAGCAAGAGAGTTCATCGTGAACTCATGGGCAGGTTCAGTGTCACCATAAAACAGCTGCTTTACTTGGCTGTTTTTCCAGTAATGAAAAACTTTAAATCATTTATCTATACATGGCAGTTTCGAGCATCACTAGCCTTGTGACATTTAAGCAAAAATCAATTGTGCTTAACTTATAATGGTTAAATCCATGATGGCTAAAACAATTCAGCATTAAAACCAGACCATCACCTGCCCATCTCAACAAGCACTACCCCAGTTAGTCCAAAAGTTGTCTGAAAACCCACAAAAGACGGGCTACGAAGTGCATCTTACGTTTGATCCCATCTTCCTGAGCATGAGCAGGACTCTCACTTTCTGCTGGATGTACATCTCCTCCGGACTCTTTCCGGGGACGCCCTCACGGTTCATTCCCCTCCTGCCAGCTCCTGGATTTCCTGGAGATACAAAATCAGAAAAAGACAAACTAAAATAGGCAATGGGGTCTAACAGGAAATAGAGGAAAAGTTTCATTTCCAGAATACCTGTTTTTCACCAGTGGCAGATCACTGAATATCCTGGGAGAGTAAGGAATCACATCCTTCCCCACAGAAATGCTTAAAAATGCGAGCAACTGAACTGGGGCTTACATATGCAACTGAAACATTCACAGAGTGAATGTTCACATCCCCACAGCTCATTACCTGTGGTTACGTTACTGCATGAGTAGAAAAGGAATTCTAAGAACTAGATGAAAGAATCACCCTGACAGAAGAGTCCGTCGTTTGGGGTTTTTTCCATAAATAAGCACAAACAGAATGAAAACAGGATGCAGAATGCACACCAATCAAGCCTGCAATAGCTAAACAAAAGCTGTGTGAAATCTCAACTCTTAAGTCTTCCTCCTCTCTCTTTTTTCTTCTTCTCTTTATGTATCATATAGAAAAGGCCACTGTGTTACTGTAAAAGTTATTAAAATTTATGAAATGGTTTTGGAGAGAAAGCAGAGCTAAGAGGAGCAGGGAAGAGTATCATTTAAAAGCTGAGCTTTTGCTTCTTATTTTAATAAACATAATTATGTTATGGAATAAACAGACTGTGCTATCCAAATTCTATAGCACAAAGCATGATTATACTTATATTATATGAGTATCTGGTAATACATTTAAGTTCCACAACAGGGTGTTTACCAAGAAAAAAAAAAAACCCCATTCAGGCATTCTCTTCAGCAGCTCTTGAAAACCATCTTGAACCATGTTTATTAAGTCAACAGCAGTAAAAACCTTAACCTGAAATGTAAAAAACAATGGTTCCTCCAACAACACTATTCCAGCAGTGTCACAAAGTCAACCAACCCCTTACCAGTGCTGTGTGGTGGAGAAATGCAACCCTGACTGCCCCTGAAGGGACCCTACAGGATGGAGAGAGACTGTTTACAGGAGCCTGGAGTGACAGAACAAGAGGGAATGGCTTCAAACACAATTTTCCCCATAATGTTTTCCTGCAGTCATTAGCAACCTCTCCTCTCACTTCATTTTCATTATTACTTTTAAGGGAAAGTAATCTGGGTGTGGAAACCGTTTAAAATTACACATAGGCCCTCCTGAGTGAGTCAGAAGTAATGCAAACTTCAGAAGCAGCTGCTGGGACAGGCTTTGCCACCCACATTACTGAGCATGGAGATAACAGCAGTAAAAAGTGAGAAAGATCCATCACCAGTCCTTCTTCAACAGGTTTCAGTGGGAAGATCTGCATGAAGCTGATTTGCTATAGCTGGTTCTGCTTGGAAACCTGCAGCCTGTACATGTGCAAGGTGATGATTGTTGGGGTTTTTTATGCATCCAGCAAACTGCTCTCTGAAGTGGGAATTAAACAATCCCACATTTTTGTGTAGTGTCAACTCAAGTAAGAAAATTTGATTATTCTACTAGGTATATACTCCACAGTGCAATTTACTGAGTACTAACAAGTGATGCCAATAGTAAGACAATGAACAAAATAAGACAGTGAGCAAGGGACGTTAAGTTATACACATCCAGAGACTGATAAAACAATAAACATTGATCAAGATACCAAGTCAGTCTGAAAGGTTGTGACTGGTTCTTAATATTATAAATACTTAAAAAAAATACTGTACTTGAAAAAAAATATTGTACTTGAAAAGGGAAGCTGCTGCACTAGTAACCAATCAACTTAGAAAAGAAAAACCATGACAGCAAAAGCTGAAATATAGTAACACATCTATCATTTAAAAATGAACCAAAATGTATGGGATATCAATAGGTGGCACCATCCACAAGCACCAAGAAATTGCCACAGCTCCCCTATGCCAACGAGGAAGACCTCACTTCAGCACTCCTCTGCACATCAGATACTACAAGACCTGGAGTCTATTCATTGTTTCCCACCATAACCATCTTCTGGTTGTTTATTAATTTTCAAACTTTAAAAAGGGGTGATGGGAAATCCTATCTAAGCCTGGTTCTTCTAAAGTAACCTTCAAGCCAATATGGGTTTGGCATGAAGCCACCTATTTACAAGAAGGATAAAAATCCTAAAGCCTGCCCATTCAGTGAATGCTTCACACAATTAGTAAGCAGCATGGAGGAAAAAAACCACTCAATATGGCTCAAAAAATATGATGAAGAGGTAAAACTAAGCTTCCAGAGCAACAGCACTTTGCTCTCCCTACATCACCCAATTATCCTGAGCAACAGCCACCACAGCTCTTCCTGCTCGATGACATCAGAGTGGAAACACAAAGGTCTTAGAACAGCACTGAGACCCCAGCAGGAGAAATGGGAATGTATCTCTGTTTTCTTGTTACATAAAGCTTATAGAAGACACAGTTTAGGCTGACAACATTACCCAGCATATGCTACATGAGAAAGTTTCCAAACCCACATACAAAGCTGGTCCATGTCCAGAAGACAGCACGATCCACCTTTGCAAATGAAGGACTGAAAAATCTTATCAAAGTACTTACCATCTTTGTTCTCTCCAGAAAGCTACATTCATATGCTACACATTATGAAGTGTTCCTTAAGCAGCATTTCCCTGCCCCCACAAATCTTTCTGGCACATGGATCAGTGGCCACTGCCCCATCCCCAACCAACAAAGCACCAGATTTCTGTGCCAACGTACCTGCTTCTAGAAACCACAGGAGATCAGATAATCCACGTGTTCAGTCCTGATCAGTGACTGGACCTGGGAAAAATGTATGAGGAACTGCCCTGTGAAAACAAATGAGCAAAGGATTACAGAACATACACAGCCAAACCCCAGAAAGATCCTTAACTCAATACACGGCCTAGGTAAAATTCATACAACTGCACACTTGTCTGGAGCTGTTAAACATAAAAATGTTTTTATGTTTAAACAGTAAGTTTTTTAAAATCAAGCCATTCTTCAGCTACAAGATTTCCACCCTGACCATACCACTGACATTCCCAACCACTTGAGAATTAATTGCATTCAAGCTTCGCATTCTTTAGGAAGCTTTCAGCATAAACCCCAACTGCCTGGAAAAACCAACAAACACTGTGATATGTAATTTCTTCTAGTAAAAAACCCCAAAATAGGCGTAACTTACCAAGGATTTGAGAAGAACTAGGGAGAAATGTAAACCATGCTGATTTTGACCAAAATTATTGTTTTCAACTGTGCCTATGTTATCTGAATACAGCAATTACAAAGACTGGCACTGGAAAGCTGGGCTGGAAAACTCCTTGCACAGAATTTTTCAGACCAATCTCACATTCAATCACCAACAGACAGAAGAGACTTTGTGACATATTTCTGGAACATCTTTTACAACTGGGTATCAGGGCATGGTAAGAATTTATAACTTCTTATCCATCCCATCAGACTCTAGGACAAGCTCAATGTCACAAATGAAGGGACAGTTCAAGCCCCCCTTAATGTGCAAAGAAACAACAAGTGCTGCTACTCAGGACAACATTGCAGCCAGAATCACGTAAAAAATAGCATAAATTGCTGTACTTAATGAAGAGTTTCTGATTAGGGTAGATATGCACATCTGCACCATTTGTTAATAAAGTCCAGATTAAATGCACCAAACGTACTCTCCTTTTTTTATCCTTTTTTTTCCTCTTTTTGTGGTCAAAAATCAAAAGCTGAGCTAGACTAATTCCACTTTTTCATGGCTGTTCACCACTTCATGCAGATGTCCTCACCAGGAGGGAAACAACACTGGAGTAGCCAGAGCTACCCAGATGTTGTGTACCCAGAGACAAGCCGAATCGAGGTCACAGTGCCAACGTGAGGTTCTCTCACTGAAGACATCAGGCTGCTTCACCAAACATGGTGAGGCTAAATGAGTTTTTAAGCTAAAACATAAGGCACACTCATTGAAAAGAAACATGTTGTTAAAGTACACGTCACTGAATTACAGCAGCATAAGAAAACTGAGCCAGCATCAGGATGCAACATGCCAAGGGCAGCATGCTGGCAGCTGAGAGTCAGCTGATCAGCAAAGATAAAAACTGATTCTGCACAACCCATACATCACCAACAAACTTACCAACAGCACCAATGAATCCCAGTGTTTATACTTAAAACACAGAATTAATGTATTTCCTTATTCTTGCCAATATTATATTGCATATGAGAAACATTCTTTGGAAAACAGTATTTCAACTTGTATTCTCAGCACAAAAGGCCAGACGGGGGATAGAAAAACAAGAACTGTCATGTACTTGACTGAAGGAATCCCCACAGCACCAACAGAACTCCACTGGAAAACTGTTCATGCATGGGAAAGAAGAGCCAAAGTAATTCCAAAGCCCAGAGCCACAGTCACTGATACATCCTGGCCTAAGCAAAGAAGTAATGGGGACCTCAGCTGAATTTCTGAGAATCATGTCCTGGATGGCACCACAGGAAGAGTGGCCAAAGACTGGTGAAACCATGGAGAACACACTGTTTATCAGATCTGGAACTGGTCTCTCCAGGTAAGGGTGAGGCAGATGTGCAGAGCCAAAGGGAAAGTTTGGGCTGCCTGTGCTTACCTTTGGCAGCTAAATGTGGATCTACTCCCCAGTGCCAGTTTTCCATTCCTTTCTCACAAAAGAGACTGACCTGTGCATTTCAAAAGCTGCAGTGTTAGTCAGAAATGACTGCATTATTCACTAAACTGTGTTAAAAGACCAAATACTTCAAGCTTGTCCTGCTGCATCCAACACACTGCAAATGGACATAACTGGGTCACCTAATTCTCCCTTGTTTGCCAGGCACAGGCAGTGAAATTTAGTTCTCATTTATCTTTAAGATGATTCACGTGACAGAATAATAAACAACAAAGATCTAAACATTACAGCCAACACTGCCAGCCCAGCTTTGCCAAAGCAATAAATCTGAGTTTGAAAATACTCCCTCTCTTTCCCAAGCAGTACAGGAGGTCGGCCAGTAACAGATGGGAAAGCTGCCCTGCAGTCCAGCACTTCCCTCCCCACGATGCCTGCAGTGGGCTGGGTGAGGATCCCAGGAATTCCTTCAGCTCAGCAAGGCCCAACATGTGGACTGGGCAGAGCCAGGAACGCCTGACATCCCCATCTGTCTCCTAGCAAACCCCTCTCCTGGGCTGGGGAAAGGCTGTGTGCAAGCCTGGCCCTTGGCAAACCAAGCACTAGCAGCACCTTCACACAAAGCACTGTGGATGGAAGCTGCAGGTCCTGGCAAGGCAGGAAGCCAGAGATCAGAGGAAACCAGACACGGGTTTGGAATGAGAAGCTGTAGGTACTTCTACACCTACCAACACCTGGGCTACTTTACAAGGATATTACCCAAGTAACAAAACTGCTAAGTTCAGTTTTCCCACTAGCATTAAGGGATACCTCCTCACCTCTCCTCATTGTTACTTGTTCTGAAAAATCTTTAATGAAAATACAATATAGTTCTTCCCAAAAATGAACTAAAAGACCGCAGTGCCTTTCTCGTCAGTTACTGACCCCAGACACAACAGTACATCATGAAAAAATACTGTAACTGCACCTAGCCTCCTCGTTTATTCTTTTTTCCTAACTAGGTTTAGAACATCAGCTACTGGGGTTTCACTTCAAAAAAAGGCAGACAGGAGAAATCTCTGCTCAGTCTCAGTTTAACTTGTCTGTTTTACCAACAGATGGAAACAGCTCCTAAGGAAACTCAAGCCTCACCAGCAAGAACTGTTTTGACTGAATGCCTTCAGGAGAAGATTCCAACATGCAGCAACTGAAAATTACAGATTTGTAACTGTATTTCTTTCACTTCCACCTACACTGGTATGAATTCAAAACCTGGAAGGGACTGTCTGCTGGACAATGCCACACATCGGTTTATAATTAAGAACTCCCAAATTCTTCTGATTCCCCTCTTGTCATCTTTTTAAATAAACAAAAATTTCACATCTCAACAGGAAAAGAGACACACTAAAAAAATGCATTTTTAAAAATTTTGCATAAAGGAAGCCACTTAAGCATCCCATTCAGTTTTAGAGCCATTTTATTTAATGCAATGAGAAAGCAACATCAGCTTTTGTTCCTTCAAACTCCATATTCCCCCCAACACTGTAGCCCCCTGTAATGCTGACATTCCTAACAACCATATTTTACTGGTATGGGAAAACACAAAGTCCAACTGAGGAATCTGCACCGCCTAAATTAAGGGGAAGAAAATAAAAACGCAGTGAGCTGTTAGAAAATGTAGTATTTTACATATTCAGTTGTAATAATTTAGGGCACTTAGAGCAGCCATCTGGCAAGTTCTTTAAAACATAAGTCACAGCTGACTACCTCTTTAACATCTTGTAGCATTTCCAGTTATAGCCAAAAGAAACCCAACAGGAATTAGTTCAGCTACAATTTTTTTTCTTTTTTTTTTGTTGAATCTGGCTGGTTCTGTTCAAGGCAGTTAAAACCCTCAATTAATGGGATAGGATTATAAAAGCTCAGTTAAGAAGTTACCGTGAATAAACCCCAGCACTGCAGGTTCCCTTTGCTCTGCACAAGTGGAGTTAAGAGCAGCAGGAAGGGGTCCCTTTGACTCTCTGATACCATTATCCAAGGTTAAGCCATTACCCTCCACAGTTACACCACGGAGCACTTCAGTGCTTAAACATGGTCATACTGGGAAGCTTGGAAGTGCAAGGGGATGCTGCCCCTAATTTAAGCCTTGTTAATTTTCAAATGACATTTTTCAGAGAACAGCTAGAGCCCAAAAAACCTTCCAAGCTGGAGCCTGAAACCTGAAGTCAGGAACCAGAGTCTGCAAAAATCCTGCCACAAATTTTTCTCTAATTCATTCTGACTCATGACCTTCAGTCACAGGCAGCTGGAGACTGGATTAATTCCCATCTCCAGAGGGATACAATGAAGAATTCATAACAGCTACCTATTTATAGGTGAACAGTAAGAGCTGAAATATTTAATACATTTTTTTTTTGTCTTCGTTTCTATGTTCAGTGCTACCTTTTAGCTGACTTCAGAATCTGAACCTCAGTGTCAGATTTAGGTCAATTTACTGCTGGATCTCCCATGGTAGGTTCACATCTCTTAAATGTTAGATTTAAATTTTTAACGAAACACTACAGTCCTCCTTCTTGAAGAAGGACAGCAAACAGCCCAAAACAATGCCATTTAGTCATGCAACATTTATGAACACAAGCAGGGGTTTTTCTCCCCAGTGCTGGATCACCTTTCAGAGCTTCAAAACGGACTTCAAAAGTAGCAATGAAGTGCATTCCACAGAGCTTCCCAATATACCAAAACACTTCTTACATCAATGCTCAAGCTGAATTAAAAAATAAATTTAAAAAAATCCTACCATCATAATCACCACTTTCATTAAATTAAAATTTGCCTCCTCACCTTCAGGCACACACAAACCAGATGATTTCTCCCCCTTCTCTCAAGGAGAAGACACCTCTCACATCTCATACAGTTAAAAGAGGCAGCACAGGGTTTTAGGTAGTTCACGTCAGTCAACTTGAAGCCTCTGAAATTAAATGTAGTAACAGCAACAAAACCTGAAAAAAAGCCTTTCATTTCACAAAGGTATTCACACTTCAAAGATGAATATGTCAAAAATTCTTTAAAAAGTGACAACACTTCGCTACAGCAGTTTATACACAAATTCCATCCCAGTCCAAGAAACAATTCTAGAAGAATGTTCCAATACTTTACTCACAATGGTGCCCAACAGCTGGATGGATGAGTGCTGCTCTCGTCCTAATCATGGGCATCTTTCACAGAGGCTCAGGCACCTCTTCTCCTATTTATAACAAAGCTACAAATCTTCTAGGCAGGAAACTGGGCACTAATGACAGAGAGCCAGCAATTTAACTACCAGGTATCTCACGCTGAAGAATTACTGCTGTAAAAAGAGTGTTCAGCATCCATCATTAAAACAGAACAGTACAGCAAAGCTTTGTGTGGATCTATCTGTAAATATTTTATTTCAGAAACAGAAAATGAAGCTTACAGCACATAGACCTAAACTTCAGATGCCTTTTCTTGTCTCTGAGAAATTAGCCCTATTTTCATAGTTTGATTTTAACTTGGATCATAAACGAGAGAAAAACTGGAACAATAATAGGTAAAAATTATCAACCACTTACAGGAATCAACACATGATTGTCAACGTACCTACCCCATTTTATATGGCTGGCATGCCATGCATTGTACACATGTGCACCCATGGAACACCTATGAGGTGTGGCATTTTTTGACTATTAATTATTGACACCAATGACAGTCCCCAGGTCTGTTCTGTGGTCCTGGCAGAACCTGAGCCAAGGCCAATTCCCAAATTCCCAATGCACAAGGAACAGGGAGGTGACTAATTGTGGTCAGGTCAATCAGCTTTATGACCAAAGCCACGTTCTCAAAGCAATTCTGCACAAAATGGGAACACCAGACTTGGGATCCCCTGAGGACTCACAGATCATTATTCTGAAATCTGGAGTTTGCTGAAGAGGGACATTTACAGTAGAGAAACAAAAGTCAACAGAGTAAAAAATAACAATACACGGGACATAAACGCCCTGCACTCATGAAATAGAACCATCGATAAAGAGTTACTTGACCGTAGAAGCAAGGAATTGGTTCACTCTTCATAATGAACCTAAAATAAGCCTCCACAACCCAGTACAATGTCAAAATTGATGCAGGTATGTGAATGTGCCAAGGTGCAGGATGTTTTTTCTGCCTCTTCAGCAATTCTCAAGTGACTTAAAATGGAACAGGAAACAGAAACATGAACAAGGACAGTCAGAATTACCAGCACTGCTAATGGTGAAGAACTTCAATATTTGTTATGTTGCCAAGCAGTTTCATTAATAGTGTATTCATATTCAGATTTTTTATATTAAACTGCATCTAGTGCAAAAATTTGATGTTTTAGGAGACTTTAACAAAAAGGCAAGTGACACTATTAACTAATCATAAATGAAAAGAGAACAGTCTAAAATCACAGAATCACAAAATGGGTGAGCTTGGAGGGACCACAGTGGGGTCATCTGGTCCAGCCTCCTGCTCTAGCAGGGCAAAAATCCTTAATCAAAACAGGCAAAATCCTAATTGAGAACAGGAAAAATTCCAGTAAGTATCTGTAAGCAGTTAAAATAACAATGACACTGAACTTCAACTCACAATCATACAGTAAAAGCTTCCAAAGGCCTGAAGTGCCATTTCTGGAGTCGAACTCCCTGTGCTGGCGTGACCAACTTCTCCCAGGCCAAGCACACAGCGCTGGGTGCATTTAACCTGGAATGGCAGAGATCTCAAATGGTGGCACAGAAAGGCTTTCTCCCCACTCTGTGTGTACGTATATCTATCTATCTTTACATATATATATATATTTATTTATTTATAGGCACTTCTCTGGTACTCATCAATACAGGATCTACAGACACCCAGGTACTAGAGAGAGCTTTCAATGTAAATGTGACCTGTGCTGCCCCGTAATTTTTAGTGACATCTGAATGTCATTATTGCCAGGTCACAGACATTTCACACTGCAAATGCCCATAAATCTTTCATAGTAGAGAGATTAGGGCTAATTAGATTTTTTAGAAGCAATTAAAACGTGACCTGTTTATTAGGCTGATGACTACTTAGCATTTTAGTATTTTGCAACACTGTATCAAAGCACATTGTTAGGACCAGAGACTTTCAGGTTAATAGTTCTTTACTATCAAAATTGTGTAACCACTGGACAACAACATGAAATAGTGTTCTGGCCTCATACATCAATAAAATTTGCTGTAAAATGTGACACACACAGCCCTTACATCACCTAGTTATCTCGCCTCTTTAGGAAAAAAAAAATCTTTCGTGCTGCTTTCCCCCATGGATGCTCTGAATAACCAAAAAAAGCAAAGAAGAGGTTTCAGTTCTGAATCAAGGTTTAATTTTTAAAGCCATTTAAAGAGATCTATTAATAGCTCTTGCTGTGAGTTGAACTAAGAATTAATGGCTGTTTGTCTAATGTGGCTTCATGCCTCGATCATCTCTTTGGTACTAACCAGAACGCAAACTCTGCCTCCTCAGTGATCCGTGAGCATCAGTAATGTTACTGGATAATATGGGCAAGAGATTTTGCTCTTAAGACCTTCATAAAATAATAATCCATGAGACTTTTCCTGGATAGTGTTCCATACATTGGTCTCAGTAGCTCTTTAAGTTATATGTGCAAAAGTATGCCAGCTTCTCTCTTCTCTGAAGGACTTACTAGAAGCAAAAAGCATAAGAAAAGGATTTTTGTTCCCTTCTTAGGTCACCAATCAAGACTTCTGCAAAGATATCTGATGCAGAGAGGAGGAAGGAAGGAAAAAAATCCTTGTCAGTTTTAAGAGAGGACTTTTAACATTCGCTAGTTTAAAACAAATCCCTAATTGCACACCAATTTTACCATGGACATTTTGCTTTCCCTATGTTTTGGCCAAGTGGGATTGCAAGGAAGGAAATCTTGCCTTCAAGAGACTTCCTATTTCTCAGGAAAACAGATGCAATTTCCTTCCTCCCGAGCCACAATTCTGAATGTTACCTTAATTATATTAGCCATGAACTGTGACACAAACCTGCATGAGGTCAGTGGCCTGACAGCTGAAGAGTCCCTTTAGCACTGTACAAACACATGTGGGCTGGAGAGAAGTCACCCACGGACTGCAGGGCCTTAAGGGTTTAGCAAGTCCCCATCGGTTCTGGGACTGATTAATTCCTGAGCACAATGGAACTGGAAAAATCACAGGCAAGACACAACACACACATGTTAAAGGCAACCATATGTACAAATATTTATTTAGATTAATCAAACTCCAATACATAACAATAGTAACAACAGGAGTTAGCCCAAAGACCACTCACAACAACGCTCAAGACTGGCTGATTCTTACACAAGTTAAAACCACTGTAAGATCCCAGATCACTTAACTTCAGAAGTTTCCAAGACCGCGACTGCACCCAGCCACCACCAGTTTAAGGCAGAATCGGCAGAGAATGACCGGAAGTGCAGCCAGATTTCTACAGCTCCCAAAGCATAGGCACAGTTAGAGTACACCTTTATTATGGTTAGGTGCTCAACAAAAGGCAGGAGCTGACAGCAGTTACATCTAAAACTGCAGCTGCCAAGAGCTGAATGATATGAACAGATGAATGAAATCAATAGATGAAAAACAAGGGGCCAAAACTGTAGTGCCTCACACATGCTATTTCACACACAGTACTTTATTTAAAGATTAAAACATATTTTGTAAAAGTTAGTGAACTAAGAAGCTTGACAGTGAAACAGTAAGAGAATGGTTGCAAACAGTTTGAGGTGAATTGTGAAAGGCTTATTTTACCTAGTTCATTGTAGCTGCTGACCAAGATTTCAGCAATAAAAGTTCTGTTTAGCAAAACCTGATGTTTCTGACCTCTAAAGTTAAGCAAAACCTTTCATGAATTCTACACAAACCAGTGAGTATTATTTGGCATCTACAGACATTCCTGAAAAAAGGCAGCTAAGAAGACCATTGAATGCTCCTATTTTTCTCAATTTGGCATCAACTCTTAAAGTTAATTATATTGTAAGTGTTATTGCTGATCGCTTTTGCATAAACATTCAGTTAACTATGTTTATCTTGAAGTCTGATATTGCCTCCCCCGACCAACTGAGCAACCTGCCAAGGCACAAAGAAATTTCCAGTTTTCCACATAAGATCCAGCACACTCAAAGTTAGGAAACTCCATTAAAATTACATTAATATGGCAACAGGCACCAGAGATCCCTGCAGCTGCACTACCCTCTCCTCAGTTCTACAAAAAGCCTTCCTTCAGTAATTTACCTTGAGCTGTTTCACGATTTATATTCCTCCTTTATAGCAACTCTGCTGCAAAAATTTAGGTCACATTTCCTTTAAGGGTACACGTCCATGTGTACTTATTTAAAGCTCAAGGAAATTAATTAAAAGCTCCTCACTGACTTCAACGTGCACTGAATCAGGACCTGGATGAGTTCAGAGGCAAAACAATTACACTTTAATTAAACATCTCCACCTCCATGTGAAGTAGTCAACTAATTTTATGGAAGGATAAACTGAGTCAACGTTTCTGAGCTTGGTCATGGTCACAAACAGAGTTGATTACTTAAGTTGTTTCCATATTTTTTAGCTGCCCTTGCAACACAGAGAAAATGGACTCGCTGAAAATCAAATAAATTCTTGGTCTGTGTATTTGCATGGAATAAAACAGAACATCCTGAGACAAGTGGAATAGTTGTACAAATCTACTGACCCCACCTCTGCTCCCCAATCAGTAGCTCATTTGGTCAGTCACAGGAATTCCAATAATGCAAAAAGTTGAAATTATTAGGGGTTTTTTTGGAGATTTTTAGGCTGTTTTGTTTGTTTTTAAATAGCATTAATAATTATATCTATACTATTTTTGAAAACAGAAATAGGCTGGGCAGATTTGATACTTGTAAAACCTTGGATGTATTTACTGAAAAGCAAGAAGTATGACTACACTTTCTGAATTCAGACTGACTTTTAAACCACACATAAGCTCTGTAACATTCTGTCAGATCACCAGCAGTGAGCAGAAACAAGAATGAGCTTTCCTCACTTTTTTGAGCATTTGTTATATAATGCTTCTTCAACACTAAGTGCTCTCCTTGTTTAAGTACTAACTAATGGGTTTTGGTTAATTTGCTGATCTTTGATTTCTTCTCACCTCTAGTTTTGCTCACTCTGCTCTATCTGCACTCTCATGCCAATGGAAGCTCACTAACAGGGCACAGCTCTTGAAAGGGAAAAAGAACTGTAGGAGTCCTCCATTCTCAGAGATGCAACACTGAACAAAGTGGTTTAGGTTTTTTTTCCCTAAATGAAATTAAGTTACTTGGTAAGAAGTTTTTAGCACATTTCAAACCTATTTACATATTATTTCTCCCTTGTACTTAGAAGCAAGACCACTAAATGACCAGCACTGGATGTGGAATAGGTGCATAGTGCAGAAGTGATTTCAGATGGCACATTTGTTAGGATTACAATTTTCCCAATCACTTCTGCACTACACACCCAATGGTGTGGTGCAGCTGTAAGGGCTGCCTTCTCCTTGCTGCATTTCAGCAGGAAATCCAGTCTGATGACAGCTTGCAGAAAAAAGAAAGACAGTTTTGCCTGTGCATGTATACAAAAATTTCTGATACCCAATCCTTCTTTTTGGAAAAAATTCTCCTGGAAGTTTCTCCCAGCATATCCAACAGCAGCCTCCAAAAGCCTATTGCCTCTCTGTGCACAGCACTTGGATGGATGTTTGATGCTTCAAACTAGGTCAGATGCTCTGGAGGGGGCTTTGCAGTCAACAACCAACTTAGGAACCTAAATACTTAGTAAGAAACATAAATGTTTGTGTTGGTTACAGACGACAAACATTTTGGACTGGAAAAACTTATATTAAACACATATAAATAGATCTATTTCTGACAAGCTGTTTCCTAGGCAAAGCATCAACCTTTAACAGCTTCACCACATCAGGCACATTTAGGTGTTAGCTCTGTTTGCCCAATTGCAACTGCAGGATGATTTTTAATTTTTGGCAGCAGATATGTATCACAGTCATTGTAATTAATTGTTAGTAAAACAAAATCTAGGTTCTGTTTCTGTTCACTTTTTGTTTTGTTTAGAAAACAACACAAATTGTTTTGGAAACGTCTCTGTCCTCTTGCAAAGTGAAGTACTCTCAAACCCTGGATGGGGGAAAGGATGGAACGGGGCAGAAATCGATACAGCTACAGATTTCCCATAAAACTGGGATTCAGAACTTGCTTTCCCAAACACTCAATGGGATGTTCGTCCAGTGACACTTACGAGCATTAACTAATTTTTGTTAAGACAGGGACAGAAGCTCCCGTTCCACTGTGAGCCACAGCCCTCCCTGACCACACAGCTCCCACCAGGGCAGCCCCAGCTCTGGCGACCACACAGGCATTTATCACAATGACTCCTGCCAGCCTAGGGGATGATTTTCCTGCTGAAGATTTCACTGTCTTCCCACCTGGATGTCAAAAAGAGTCCCAAAAGCACTTTTCTGTCCTATGAAACTTTTCCATAACTTGTTGCAATGCTTACAATAAACTAAAAGACAAAACTGCTTTAAAGCAGATTTGGGTCCAACCCATTACCAATTAAGTTTTCCAAAATGGCCTTTGCTTCTGCACCTGTTCAGTCCTACACACTTCTTCACAGATTTATTATTTCCATGTACCACATCAACTAAGACAGCATGCAAATCCCCTTACCAACAACTCTAAATTACACTGAAGGAGCTGCCAGTTCCTACCAAGATGCCAGAGATACAATAACTGATGATGCTTTTTCAGCTAAGGGCAAAGTGAAGCAACAGAAATGTATCTGAAGTACACCTGTCACCATTTTCCATATGAATCTGTTTGTCAAGGCAAAAGTAGCTTTTAGCTTGGCAAGAAAACAAGCCTGTATTTTTAAAAGTAGTAATATGTAGCTTTCTGTATGCTCCCTCACCTTGAATACCTGTACTTTCAAAATAAACCCAACTGAAGTACATCTTTAGCCTCATTTTTCACCACTTACACAGAGGTTCTTCTTCAACAGGCTATTTCACATCACACATGAGCTCCAAAAATAACCAAGGCCAAAAGAAATTGAAAGCCAGCAAGTTCAGCAGCCAAAAAACCTAAATACAGTAGGATTTTGTAAATTTATTTAAAAATATGTTCTTAAATACTTTCTGTACATGTCTCTCACCATACTGGAGTCACCTTAGACCAGGACTGTGAACTAGCACACCTAACTTGCCTCCACAGTCTGCTGGAGTTTGGTGTTTTCTTTCTTTTTTTAAATCCTCACATCTGCAGAATGTCTCATGCTCATCTCACAGAGCATCAAAGCTCATCCTGTTCAACATGCCAAGATGAGGAATGGACAAATAAAAGATGATATACAACAGAGCAAAACAGTCTCTTCTTGAAGAGAAAGCAAACCCGAGTATGAAAGGCAAACGTGCCCTGATGAAGCACATTTGGATGCTAAGCAGAAACGAGGATCATGTCTCATCTGTCTCTGGAGCACTAATACATTCTGATCCGGAGGGCGACGCTGTCCCTCTCTCACGCATCTTCCCAACAGGTAAAAAACTAACGTGTGCCAACAAATACCGTCCATCTAAACTGAAAGTTACCGAGTGCTGCCTTAGAGGCTCTAGAAACACAATTTTTAGCCAAGGTAGGAATTATCCCCGAGGGAAGCCCTTCAGTAAACCCTGTCCGAGAGGCGTTTTCCCAGGCGAGGGCCGGGATGCCGAGAGCATCGCGGGCAGACGGGGCTGCCCTGAGCGGGGCGTGCGGACCCGGCGTTCGCTGGCCCGCGGCCGTGACACCTGCCCTCCGTCCCCACGGCTCCAGCGCACCTTGGGCAGCTTCACCGGGCATGACTTCACCTGCCACAGCAACGCG
>VXBT01001855.1:573402-586557 GCA_013400235.1 Oriolus oriolus
CCCGGCGCCCAGGGCAGCGGCGGCGCCGCAGGCAGCACCCGAGAGCCGGCCGGGAGGAAGGGGCGGGGACGCGCGGCAGGGCCGGGGAAGGGGCGGGCAGGGCCGGGGAAGGGGCGCGCCCGCAGGGGCAGCGCTGGCCGGGGCCTGTCCGCTCCCCGGCTGCCGCCCGCTGTGGCGGCGCGACCCCGCGGGGACCGAGTGTCTTCGTGGGGACAGCCGGGCCACGCGCTCACCCTGAGAAACATCTCTGGAGGGACGCGGTGCCGACTGTCACCGAGCTCGTGCAGTCCCTCCCGGTCCAGGGCAGCGGGGCCCGCCGGGCAGCGCAGCTGGGGCCGCCCGAGATCCATCACGGCGGCGTCACAACGGGGTGCGGGGCCGCTCGGCAGCCCTGCGCTCAGAAAGTTAAAGACACTGCAACATTCAGTGCAGCTTAACTCAAGCTAATTCAGCCAACACAGAAAATGCCAACCTCCAACTAGAATAAATGGTCATTTAGTCATTGAAGCAGTCAAAAATAATGCTTCACCTACGTAGACTGAAGGAGAGTAAAACCCCAGTGAACGCAGAGAGGAATTAGTTAAAACTAAAAAACAAAGACAGAAGCCACCAAAGGCTCTTCATCCCGCTCCATCACTCATCTGCATTATGGTTTCCCCCTAGGTTAACAGTAACCCTGCTTCCTTACAGTGTGCATTGGTGAGGCCAGCAAGGTAAGTACAAAATTCCTGGAGATAAAAACGCTTTGTGTACCAAGTGTTATTTAGTAAAATGTATCTGTTTTCCACTCGGTATTTAACTTAATTGCATAAAAATAGTCACAGTAATGAAATAGGTGGCACTTCCTTTAACAGCTTGCTACTTAATGACATCAAAGCCTGATGCCACTGAAATCCAAACCCCACTGCCAGCTAATGAAGGGCTTAACATGAAAGCCTCTGCAAAGAGCAAACCCAAGCCGCTGACAGGAACAGGAATGGTGCAAATGTGCTGGGATCTGAGATCACTGGCACATACCCACAGCACAGCAGGCAGTAATGATTATTAATTATTTAAGAAAAGAACATAAGAACTCCAGCATAAGCTGAAAAAATATGCAGAAGCATTGCTCTGGGATCCTCCAGTTGGATTACTGTTAATTAGCACAGTACATGAGTCTGAGGGAAAGATCTAAAAGCATCTTATGCTTAGTAGGAGCATATAATTAAGCCATCATTTGCATCCTTGCAATAGTATGAATTTCCTTACTGATAACATCATGGGCACAACACCATTTTATGACTAAGTACTGTCTAGCTCTCCTAATTCAGCTGGCTGACTGTACAGCACTGCAATGCAATCTTACAGATCATCAATTTAACATCCTGCATTTATTTAGAAAGGGTTTTAGCAGGGAGAGATACGACAAGGCTCCCTCTAGCCTAGGAGAATTTTCCTGCCCCACCTCAGTTTATTCCCTTCAAGCTTACCGAGATGTTTGGCTATCAAGCAAGGTGACATCTTGCCATCCGTCACTTGTATCATCATAAGACATGATGGATGCTCAAGAGGCCTGTCAGCTATGCTAGTTCTGCAAGAGATAGAGTAAAATACTGTTTATATCTCATGGGAATGCACAGACCCTCCCAAAGCAAACAAAAGGTAGAACTGCACTTGATCAAATCTGTTACCTTCCCAGTCATCACCCTGCTTGACCTAACCCTCAGCAAGGGAATGTTAGGAAGTTTAATTATCTAAAGGTTAAGTCTAACATTTTTACAAGTATTGTATAAAGACTTGATATTATTTTACAGAAATCTATCAGATTAAATGGATTTTTCTTTTCAATAGCTTCTAATCTCTTGTTTAACGAGGCTGCTGTTTGTTCTAGTAAGCCAAAACTTCATGAAACCTTTTCCTCCAAATCCCCACTTGACTTAGAAAAATTCTCTCAATTCACCCTGTCCTTCCTGATGTCCAATTCTTTCTTAATCAGCTCTGAAATTCATTTAGGATTCCTTCACAGCACAGCTGCTTCCACCCTCCAAGTCCCTCTGTACTTGTTGGCATCCCCCTCTCATTAAGGGCTTCCAGCAGCATCTGCACACACAATCCCTGCTTTCATTATCCATGATTCAACCACACACAATAATGAAAACTCTTTCTCTCCAAGATGTGTGTGGTACCCAATGAAGGACTTGTGTTTAGTTTGGAATCTCTTTTTCTTTTGTTAATCTTTTATATGTCAGACTTAGTCTGATAATTCAAATCCATCAAAATCATGCTCTGATGCAGAAACTGGACAGTGTTTCCTCCAAATTAAATGCAGTTCAACCAGTCAACTCTTCGCATACTTGGCACACTGTAATAAATGATGGAGGGCTACAACGGTCAGTTGAACTGTCCATGACTAGGGCAGGCACAGCTTGTGTAGATTAGAGAGACTATACTAGAAAATGAAATGGTTCAGCTGCCTTAGTTACAATATTTAATGTTTCTACAGTCTGTGCAGTGAGGAGGAATGCAGAGCTATTTTCAAGGGATGAACAAAAAAGCCCTTTAAGTAAGAAAGGCTATGACAATCTCTTTTTGTTAATCCAGGCTGTTTGTGTGGCAAGAAACCATCTCAGCTGTGTATTTTATTAAAAACCAGAAGTGTTCCCAGATTGAATCTGGTTTTACAAAGTTGCAAAACACACTCTTTTAGAACAGGAGCACAGAACTTAATTTCCATCTCCACCTGACAAGGATATTAACTGGAAAATCTACAGAAAAGCTATTTACCCAGACATTACCATCTCTGTCCACAGGGTCTGCGGGTGCCTTTGCCTGATGGATTCCAGCACATCTGCGACCATTACTGACCCATTTCTGGAGGCATGTTGAAAACATTATCAAGCAGCAAACTATTATGATAGCAAGATAAAAAGAGATGTTCCATCACTAGTACTCATTTAAAAGAGAAATCTGCTGTTAGAAAGATATTAACACATTATTGTGTTAAATTACAGCAGATATTTCAGTGTATGATACAGCAATGCCTTACATATAGTTATATCCACTAACTTTATGTCTGTATTTCCTTTTTTAAGGCCTTATTTTAGAGAGTACTTATTCTTGTCCTGTCAGATAGTGTCAGGTACTTTAGGCCACCTTTCCAGATGCCCCTAACATCAGCAGCTCCCATTTCACTGAGGTGGGTGGCTTGGGTGTTTAAAAGTTATGGGAGAAAAATCTTGAGCTATATGAACTCCAGTAATTCTCCCCTCACCCACACTTAAAACTCTATTAAGGTAAAGTTAAAAAACCTGCAAGCTTGTAGCAAGACAAGCTGTAATATTTACCACAACTCCTGAAGAAAAACTCCAACATGAGCACCCCCCTTCCTCTCCTGTGGGTAGCTAAGTAGACAGAATTCAAGTAAGAGTTTACTTCCCAAGAGAAAAACCTCCCCCAGAACTCAGTGAGGATAATTTCAAAATGATGGAAGTGGGGAAACTAAGATGCCTGAAGGCTGACTTCTATTTCTTTACAATGTAAAAATTGCATTTATCCTTACATAGGAAGGGGATTGCCCTACTGGAAACAAAACCAAATGGTTCTATGTTAACTTGCCTCCCATTTCAGCCACTAATGATACAGCCTGAACTGCCTGGTCAGTAGGGTGTCATTAACACAGAGTTCTCTATCAAAATGAATTTGACTTTTACAGGCAAAGTAGCATGAGAAACTAAGGGATTTCTTAAGAAATCTTGTATTTTTTCTTCAAGACAAAGATAACTTGCTACTTTTCCATTGAAGATCAAAGAAGAGAAATAACACAAGGAGACAAAGATAGAAGAAAGAGAGACAGAACATTTGAAGCTTCAATTTTCTAACACTTTTTCTTTCAGATCAGTACAATCACTGAATTCACTCTATAGAGAAAGAAGATTAAAAAAAGGAGGTTATATACGGCCAAAAAAGGACTCTGGGAACATTGCTGATGTGTTTAAAGCTACTGTACTTCACAATTCTTATTTCAGAAGTAAAATGATAAACAAAAAACAAAGCACTTCTAATCTTCAAAGCAATGTATGATCAATAACAACTTCACAGCACTCGATATTTAAGGATCATAATCTGTATTTTACTCCAGGAAAGAAAGATGTGTACAGAATGAGTGATCTGCCCGGGTCCAACACTGAACTGGGGATGGAACTCACACATCACAAGCTTGTTTGTTAAGCACAAACCCATGCTTTCATTTAGCAGTTGTTCTTTTGTTATCAGTTTTTATTTGAGGAAATCATTATTATAATAAATAGATTACGGACTTTTTTTTCCAGCTCCTGCAGAAACATTTGAGATAGTGGTGGAGGTACATCCCAGGATTATTTAGCACAACACACCAATTAACTTACTATGCCTGAAATCAATCTAACTATTTCAAGAGGTTACTTAACTATCTGTGAGGGTCAACACGTGAATAGCTTCACATCAGCAGCAGCTTCCTCGTTAACTCACATTTGTGGTCAGGGCATTCTGGAGGACACAGCCAGTCTTTGGGTAGAGCTCTGATTTCTGACCCTTCACAGCTTCTGACAAGTCTGACCCAGCACCCTGAATCTTGCAATATTGGTCACTGATCTCAGTCTCATCTTTGTCCGTTGAAATCACCAGAGATCCTTCCAAGAGCAGAAGTGGCACAACGTTGGAAAGATGTTCAGTCAAGGACCAGTTTAATAAGAATGTTACAACTGCCTGCAGTACAGAAATTTGCAAAAATCCTGAAATATTTACAAACCAATTTTAAAAAGTTTCTCCTGGAAACTTATGCCTCTCAAACTACAAGGAAAAAGATTTCCATGTCATTGTACTGTAAACTTTTTTCAAGTGCTGAGAGATTTAATTTACATAGTAATGCTGCAAGCAGGCTGGGGGTGTATGGGGGAGAGAGTTCCTTAGCACCAGTAATGAGCAGAAAGGAAAAGAAGGCAGCCCCAGTCCCTACGGACTGTTTTGTTTCCCATAATTTCAGAGTCTAATAATGCCTTTTAATAAGCTGCTCTCAGCTATGAAGCTGCAATCAGCCTTTGTCAGAGAACACAATGCTGCCCCAGACAGGAAAATAGTTCTGCTGGAATGGACAAAGACCCTACCTCAATAAAGGCTTTTTAAAAACAGGGAGAAAAAAGTTCTATCGGTGAAAAACAAATTATGCTGTCTATACCATGTATCCTTTCATTTCTTAAATGCTAGATTTCAAAAGTATATCTATTAAAGCAAAATACAGTCTAGAGATCTCCAGTCCTACTTTACAATTAGACAAACTTGCTAATTTATAAGGTATTTGTGCCCTCTAAGTGCACTCTAAATGATGACTGACCATGTTAATTTTCTGTTTATAGTCTATGCTACCCACTTAGTCTCTGAGCTAAAAACTCAACTATTTGAGATTTAAAATCCTCCTATGCCAAGTTTATTCAGGATCCAGTGGGGACACAGACCCTCCCGTCGCCACAGCCCCACCACTTATGCTGAGCAACACTTGCACTGATCACAGAACGAGAGCTTTTCCCCCGCTTTTAAAACTTATTTCTCCTGGCAAGCTATTTTATGCCACTCTGAAGAGCAGCGTGCAGTTATACACCAGAGCTGAAGGAAGAGCCACAGAAAGAGCATCTCATTGCCATGTCCTATCAATTCCCTGTCCTTTCAATACACAAGGTTAAATTACTCCAGAAGCCTCCCCACAGGGCTGCCATTGTCCTCAGTCAGGGCTGGGACACAAAGAGCTCACTCATGTGCATGGCAAACAAGCAGCCAAGGGCCAGTGATCAGCATCCAGGCTCATTTTGGGTCTTCTGCAAACAGTTTGTAGAAGGATGGCATTTCAATAAACTACATCCATTTTCCAGAGCTTCCATGCTTTCCTAGCAGAAACTACTTAGTAGGGAGTCCAGACAAAAATTAAGACAATGTGAAGAATCACCCCAAAAAAATCATCAGGACCACTCCTTAGAAAGATCTGCCTGCTACAACCACATGCAAAAAGATTAAGTTTTAATAGTTAGAGAAATACACATTCAGAAAAGTTCAAAACAGCTGACTCTTTCCAAAGACAGTCATACCACGCTTTTGTTTTAGAGTTCCACTTAGTGTTCAGCCTCAGAGCTTGTATTACTTAAAGGGTACAGACACCAAGGTTCCAAAGTGCACTTAAGGCTGTTTACTTCGTATCTTCTGGTTAAGGACCCAAGAGGTTTAGGGCTTGGGTCTTTTGTTTTGCTTTGCATTTTTTCAACATGTTAGAAATAGAAAAACCAAATGCAGTATGACCAAAATCCAATGCTGCTGATAACTGGAGACACAAGCCTCACGAACCTCTTCATTGTTTTGCCTTTTCCACTTCAACACTTGCAAGAGCAAAGACTTTGTCTCCTGATCCTGAGGGGGAAAAAACATTTTCAGTAAGTATTAGTAGAAATTGTGAATTACCTTATATACAACTTAAATCAAGCAAAATATCTGAGATCAGAAGAAACCAAACCTACATTGTGAAAACTACAACACTTGAGCTAAAAAAAACACCCACACTGGCTTGCCACGTCTAGAGCAGCCACGTCCTGCTGGGCCTGGCTGGGATGGAGTTCTCTTTCCCCCAGCTTCTCTTGTAGAGCTGTGATTTGTGTTTGTAGCTGGAATGCTGTTGGTAACACACCCACACACACACAGAGCTACTACCAAAGTCCCCTTTTGAACAAGAGGGTTCTCACCTTGCTTACACTCACAGGGAGAGCAGAGCTGAAAGGTAGGGCACCCAGACAGTTTATTTGTACCCTGACCTAGTCTGGCACATTCCTGCCATTCATAGCTCTTTCATCCCAGTTCTAGCTACTGCTACAATGAACTGTTGTGCTTATTTAATGCCTTTTATAACTGAACTCTTGATCTTGTCGATACAATCACAGGTATGACAATCATGGCAGGAAGAGTGCTTTAAAGCTCTATTTTGACAATGTGCCACTAACTGCCAAATTCTCTGCATCAAGCAGAGGAAAAGGGTCTCCTGAAGAGAGCCATTAATGCAAAAAAGATCTGCGTTTAATTGCAAGAGCAGCATCTCTGCTTGAGACAGACTATTCAAGCCTTCAGTATGACGGGCACCCTTGGCATTTCGTGGATGTTTGACATTGGATTTACTTGCTGTGTCACTTTTTCCTCATGGACAGTGTATCAGTTTCATTGTTAATAAAACATATATTAACATTTAAAGGCATGAATCTCTTGTTCACATTTTCTCTTTCATAGGGGAACCAGACATACTTTTATTAATCAGTGTTCAGTGAGGCAAAGGAATTAGAAGTTATGAGAATGAAAACTTACCAAGGTCAGTGGAGACTCTCTCAAATTGGCTCAGAGCTGTACCAGCATTTGTTGACAAGAACATCTCATCATCCCCAGTGAGCTAAATCAAAAAACGCCACAACTGTGAAGTTGATACCTTAACTGTGCATATTCCCACCATCTACCTGTGCATCTACATGAGCTACGACAGGTTACAGCAATGGTCCATTTGCAGTTTTTAAGTGGCAGTGTTATCTACTATACTGAAACCTAAAACAAAAAAGCAAGCTACTTCCCCCTAGCACTGAATTTTCCCTCCCTGGTTCCTGTGAGCCCAGGCAGGACAGCATTTGCAGTGTCAGACATGCCTCCACATGCAAGTTTCAAGTTGATTTCCAGTGATCAATTTTTATGAAAAGGTCACACCGTACCTGTGTACCTAAACTATGCTAAGGTGTCAGTAACTTTTTTGTCACATGGTCAGTACAGTAATGGACTAAGATCTAAGCTTACTTCCCATCATCTACTGAGGAAAGCAAAAAAAAGCAGTCACTGCCAGCTTTGACCATGGTAAGAGCCAGTGACCTAGAAATGGTTCTCCTCCTTTCAAGTGACATTTCCCCATGTATATTTTACTTTTATGTATGTGCTCTGATGCCTTGTGACAGATGCCCATAAAATATTTACAGTAACGAAGCAGTAACCTACATTTGGAAGGTTCAGATATTTTAAGTTAAAAGTCACTCATTTAATTAGCCTCAGATACGCATCTTTATTACAGCAAAGCACATGTGTCAAATTGTTCCCAGTGTTTGCGTCAGTTTATTTATTAGAAATATAAAAATCAGGTACAGACGTTCAGGATGATGTTGGAATGAAGGAAAAGATATTACTTACCTGCCTTTGCTGGCTTTGTAAGCAAGCATACAGCTACTTAACATTTTGCAATATTGTGCAGACAAACATGCAATATTTGCAGTCATTGTTCACATCCAGAGCAGATGTGAAACTACTGTCCTAGCAAGCCCTCTGTGCAGCAGACTACTGATCATTTTAAAAGATTAAGAGGATAGGTCAGTGTGATGAAGTAGCTTGATGTTGTGATCCAAGGAACTCATTCCAAGAGGATTAGATACCTTCATGCATTCAGTTCACAATCTTAACTAGCCTTTACATATTTTCAAAACCTTTTCTTTCCTCTGACAGTCAAGCAATAAAATATTCTGAGGGAAAGCCTTTGCTTTGGAATCTACTTGGATTGCAGCTCCTTTAAGTACTGCACTTGATCTTTTCTACTATATTCTTTCATTTCCTAAAAAAGCTCAAGTGCAGAGATACACAGCAACCTATTTTCTTCATATACCATCCCAAGAGAAATGACTTCTCTTCCTCCCTCTGGTGGCAAACCCAGGACTTTTTCTGCCACTGATAGATCACTGGGGCAACAATCAATTTATCACTCATCTCTCCAATTTCTTTATCTCATACCCAGAGCTAGGTATTATCGACAGTATAAAAGTCAAGCTGGATACATGTCAGAAGTCTTGACTAGTTCCTGATGAATTGGTGGTAGTTGGCCAGTAAAAGACTTGTTTTGTTGCTTTTATAAATACGATCACCTTGTACCAGCTGGTGTGTGATTCATGCATACAGCCCACCAGAGGAAGCATTTAAAAGTAGAAACAGCCTTATAGAAAGGTACAAAACTATTTGATACATGTTCAGCTTCAGACAACTTGGCATTAAAATGGAAGGACGTTTATGTAACATAAAAGCAAGCTGCATTTTATTGTTTGCTTATAAGATGGTAACTTCTTACTTTAATTATTTCTAATTCCTCCTAAATATGCAGAAAACTCTATTCACCTGACTGTCATACCAACTCCTTACCTTCTCACCAAGCTTTCTGAGGGCAGTCAGGATTTCCAGTTTCTGTTGGGTGTACAAGTTTCGTGGCAACTTCCCAACCATTAAGTCTCTGTCCATCTGCACGCCAGGGGAAAAAAAAGTCAAAATATATAAGCTTCCCATCATTTCACCCAACACAATAGCATGAGAAATGCAACAGCCTAAAAATATCATCAGTAATCATGGACCCACAGCAGTAAGAGACAGAGCTATCTATGATTTAAAAGATGTCTGTGAAGTTTTTCTGAACGTAAAGCAAATACTCTTTACCCCTAACCTTAAGTTACTTGATTTTTCCAAACTTGAATCTCTTTTTATCAAAGAATGATAATCATTTAAAATTATGTATTCACACATCACTGGTACATGGAGGAATCACATCTGATTTCTCTTTATCCGGATCTTCCTTTTAGATATCTGAAACATTAAGTGCACTCTCCAGCCCTCGGTACAATCACAGACTTTCTATTTGCAGTTTCCTCAGTTCACCTTGCTAATCCCATTTTTGCTTTGAAGCAGGAAGATAGAAGATAACTCAAGAAATACACATGGTTGTCCCCATTACCTCAATAAACATTTAAAACTGAACAAATTCTGAAAGAGAACTTCTCCATCTCTTTCAGGCTTTACCACCAAGTTTTCCAGCACACCCAGTGCTTTCCTTGCAACCATTACACACTTGAATCAGCCTGGCTCAAATAAAGTTTTTGCAGTAAAACGAATTCTTCACCTCTGCCAGCCTTGTCCTCAACTGCCTCGGCTGCTTCTTTGCAAACATTCTAATCACTTCTGGAGTTTTAAACGCTTGACTGATGGCTGCTTGTATTGCCTGCAAGGAAAAGAGCAAGAATGACCAGGACTAACAGGAATCACAAACTGCAGCTGCAGGACAAGATTAATGAGGGATGGAGAGCATCATTAGTATCCTCTGCATCATTTGATACACAGAGCTCATCTTTTTTTCATAACCATGGAGTGAAATAAAAGAAAATATATGACCTTTATGGAGGACTTAAAGAATCCTCTAATTAGGGTAACTAGACTGAGAAAGAGCTGTGAAACTTTTCATTACTGTCCAGGTCTTCATTTCTAATAATTTCCAACACCTTCCTGATACTAGCACATGACAGTTTTAATGCCCACACTGATGACTACAGCTCTTCTAAGGGTAAGCAGAACGTAAATGATGAGGCAAACATCCTACTGTTATTCAAAATCCTCTATGGATTATCAAAACTATCACCATAGATATCTTTGGACAAATCATGATCTCTCTGGAAACAAGACCCTAAAATATAAAGCTCAGAAGGAAACCATTCTCTAATTAAGCATTTGAAAAGAGAGAAGATAAATCAGAAGTCTGGAAGTCAACATAAAATGAGACCAATAATACAACATAAATAAATATAAAAGACATAAACATATAATAATGTAATAAAAGGACTTCAAGTCACACAGTCATTCCTAAAGCCTTTTCATCTGGACTAGTATGAATCTGAAACACAAATCAGCAGTAACAGCTACCTTATGCCTTCTAACAAATAGGCATGAACTCTATTTCTCATGATACATATTATCCTTGATTGTCCCCCACACCTTTTACACTCATTTGCATTATTTTACATTATTTTCTAATATTAAAGATCGGATATATTTAGTTCCTGCAGTGTCCTAGAGTGTTATGGTTGTAATTAATCAGTGGTTTTTTTCCCTTTTAAAATGAAGTATTACATTCATAGAAATACATACATACAAAGTTTTTTACACGTACAGGTGTATTAAATTATAAAAAAGCATTAGTTACATAGATCTAGATTACACATAAAAATTATAGTGAAATGTATCAATTCGCTGTTTCATCAACTCCAGGCAGAACATGAACTTTTTTTAGCAACACATCATCCTTACCAGTTGCATCCCACTGAGCTCATCCACCAAAGTCATATCTCCAGACATAATCTTCTTCAGGGAGTCATTGAACTCACTCAGCTGCTCTAGAGTTTCTTTTTTGGTCTCTTCGTATTCATCTGCATCCAGCTCCTCCCTAAAGAGGACCCAAGAAGACACATTAATTCACAGGATTTAACCTGAGACATCACATGGAGCAAAGGGCACATCACGGAGCTTGATTCCCCAGGCAGCACTGAGGTGTTCCCATCTCTGCCGACTGCTCTGCTCTGGCCCTCTCAGCTCTTATCCAGCTCATGCATGTGTAGTTTGCTTGGGTTTGCACCCCTCCCAGCCACCTGCGTGGTTTGTACAAAGTCACTGATAATAAAAGAGCCCCGATAATAAACAAGATACCTCACACCTGGAGCAGTATTTACAAGTATTTTCGGATCTCAGTAAAAATATGTGGTGAGATAGGCTTCTCAGATAATCTCATTCATGTAGCTTTGAGCAGGACAATCTCCTCACCCAAAGCCATTCACTTAGGAATAACTGATCCTGCAGTCTAAACCTTGCCCAATTCCCAGAACAGCACTACCGCCCCTTAGCAGTTCTAATTGTTCTTGGAAAAGATACATACTGCCTGGACAAGTTAGAACTAGAGTCAGAGAAAGCATCTAAACACAGAGTGTTTAAATGAAAGTACTAAACCAGATAAAAGCCCAACCTTCTTATAACTGACTATCTCAAATTTTATCAACCCACAGAAGACTAACACAAAATCACATGAAGAGTTAAACACAGTAAAAAGAAAACAACGCAAAAACCCCCTGGCATCCATATTGATAAAATAAACCAAAAGAGCCACAAAAGCTATTTGTTCACTGCTATTAAAAATCCCATAGAAAAATTATGATTTTTATGAACACCTATTAAAAGTCACGCTGAAATATAACATTTCAAAGAAAATATTGAGTATTTCTGCTTGCATTTTTCTCAGATATATTAAACAATCTTTAAATAAAGGTTTTTAAAAATAATTTTTACTGGCACCAATATCCTACATAATTTAAAAACAGAAAGCCACAGCAAAACACAAAAATAAATATGTCCCCCCACCCCAAGATTTTTGAAAGGTACCACTTTCTTCTGCCAACCACTTCAGAAAAATACTACCATATAAGAGGAAAGCTACTATTTTTATTACCTGCATTCTTCTAGATCTTGAAGTTGCTGCATTAATCTGTCCAACTGCTCCTCCAAGTTTTGTTTTAGTTTACTTGTCTCTGTTGTTCCTCTTGAAGCCATTTTCTGTTTTCACATGAAAATGTTTTTACATGACACTCCTAAGAGAAAGTACATTTTATTGTTTGTATCAACAACTTAAAACATATTTTAAATGCTCTAAATAAGAAAATTATGCACTATCTTGCTGATGGAATGTTTAATCACAACACCCGGAGATCCTTGCAGTGGAAATATGGAAATGCCAGGCTGGGTGTACAGGATTATCTTCATAGCAAGAGGCGGTTCACCAGGGAAGTAACTCCAACGGCCACAGCCCATAAAACCAAGCGAGTGTCAAACCAAGTAGCAATTACTGAAATACAGAGGCCCCGCTATACGAAACAATAGGTTCGACTCTTCAATGGCCCCTTGGAACACTATTCAGCAGACAGGTGCGGGTGCGGGTGTTTGAGGCGTGCGAACACGGCAGGCAGCACCACCGGCTGCACAGAACCAGCACGCTCGAGAGGAACCCCGCGCTCGCCGGGGATCGTCCCGGGGCGGACACAGCGCCGGCGGTCAGCGGGACATCCCGGCTTCACAGCCGGGTCTGCGGGGCCGCGCCACCGCCGGCGGGCGACAACGAAACGCGGCCCTCCCTCCGGAACGGGCGAGAGCGGAGCGCCAAGCGGCCCGCGGGGAGGAGAAGGCGGAACTCGGGGGCTCCCCGGGGCCCGCCTGCCCGTTCCCAGGCCAGGCTCCGGCCCCGCTCGTCCCCCTCCGCGGCGGAGGTCAGTCCGCGTCCGCGCCCACCCCTCCGCC